>JBDJHY010133778.1:0-13458 GCA_039654485.1 Withania somnifera
GAGTCTCACCGGATTATGTGAGACTCACTTTATTCCCATTCTCCTTGCTCGGTGACGTAAAAAGTGGCTATATGTAGAGCCACACAACTATATTCACTCTTGGGAGGACTTAGAAAGGAAGTTCTTGATTATATTCTCTCTATTCGGGAAAACAACATGACTGAGGAATTAAATCTAAGCTTCAGACAAAATTCGAGCGAAAATGTCTACCAAGATTGGGAGAGGTTTAAAGCAATTCTCTAAAATTGTCCTCATTATCAACAATCCAATGGAGTATTGTTGCACACTTTTTTAAGGCCTCGAAACATAATTCAAAAATATTTCAAGACTTAGCAATTTGGGGATAGGCCTTGGAGTGAATGTACGAGTAAATGTATGCACTACCAAATAGGATTTCCACAGGTAATCCGGATTAGAACGCAGATATGTCAAGAGAAAATGGTTGAAAGAATAATTAAGTAATAGATTTCAATGCGATCACAACTTCGTTAGCATAGATTTCATCTCTCAAAAACATGTTTGCACAAACTTTTGGTTAGAAACAATAGCAGGCTGCAGTGAATGCAGTCCAATCGCAGGCTATGAGTTGGTGTGAGACATATGGGGGAGGCGATCATACGTCTTATGTATGCAGGGCCAACCCTGATTTGGTTAAATTTGTAGGCAATGCACATAGTGGCCAAGGACAGTAAACTTACGGTAACACTTACAATGCAAGATGGAGAAACCACCCAAATTTATTTTAGGATGGAAATCAGAATCAGCAACATCAGCAAATTCTAGATTAGTATATGACAACCAATTGAATCAGCAACAGGGACCCAGATTCAATCAGCAAATTATAGTAATTCACATATTACACAGCCCGATATCAATATAGAAGAGATACTTAAAAAGTTACTAGAGAGGCAGACACGAGCTAGTGAGAGACTAGAAAGGTTTGAAGCATATGAAAAATTAGCAAATGGCTATAAAACCACTGGAGAGGCAAATGAGGAAATTGGTGGTTTCACAAAATAAAAGGCCCCAGGGGGGCCTCCTAAGAAATATAGACTAAAACCCAAGCCAAGTAAATACAGTCACAATAAGGGTCATTTATAGTTGTGAGCTCCATGACTATAAGTCCAACCAAACAGTTTTGGTCAATGGCCAATGGATAAAGAACTATTGGCCTAAGGTAGATCATTGGGTGACATTCATCACACCCCGGATGCATAAAATTACATTGGTATGCCACGACGTTTAACAAGGCGCTATGCGGGAGGTAACCCGTGCTTTATAATTATTTTTGTTGTTTTTTGTGTTGTTTTAACATTTTTTCTAATGTTTGATAGGTGCAAGAAGATATGTAAGCATCTAGGTATATTTAGAATGAAATTTGGCTTTAAAATACCAAGTATAGATCTTTCATGGTGGCTATCACATCGTGATACACATCGTGATCATCCATTGGAAAGTTTGAGTCCCACCATGATGGGAATTAAGACGTGATCCATATTATAGTAAGAGACTCTGGATAGTCACAGTTCTATCATGATAGGCATCATTACATGATTTTTATAATTGTGAAACTTTGGTTACCTGGGAGTCTCATCATGATAAGCATCACAATGTGATACTTATCATGATGATACTCTGGAATGTTGGGTTGGTCATTTTGATAGGCATCAGGACATGATGCGTATCGTGATGAGATACTATTTAGAAGAATACTCCATTACGATACCCATCATATCGTGATGTAGTGTTTTGGGTTGAAAATTTAAGATCGACCGAACCATATGGGTTTTCTTTAAATACCCAACTCTCATTCCCCCACTTCTCAAAAATCAGTCGGTTTACTTTGGTTCTCCCTCAACAAAACACTCTAAGTCTCTTAATCTCCTTTATCCTTCCGTTTTCAATTCCATTGAGTTCAGGTCAATAATACTATGGTATGTTCTTCTCTCTCCTCTTTGATTTCATTTAGTTTTCATTGTGGAGCATTAGAGCCACATATACTCATGACATGGTTGCAAGTTGAATTTGGTTAATGATAGCTTGCTCATATTGCACTACACATGTTGTTAAACATGAATATAATTTAGGGGTGGGCGACATGGGTTGGAATTTTTGTAATGACGGAGGGTTTGATGGTGTGCAACTGACTAATAATAGGGATTCATCATGAATGAATAGGTTGTTGGGGATGACCAGAGAATAATGAAGATTGTCCATATCTAGTGTACCCATAGTTATGTAATTTAGTAGATTTCAATTGTATTAGTGTAATTTATTGCCTTTGTCATACGCATAGCATAATTTATACATTATTAATATTAAATTGGGTATAGTGATGAGTGATTGATACATTACACTATCTAGAAAGACATGGTACCATCAGAATTCTTTATCCCAGTACCTCTCTATCTAGAAAATTGACAGTGCTAGTTTGGCGATGGAGCTATCCTTAATATTCACCCCGATTCGTTAGCTTGGTTTAGATTTCATCTTTGAGGACCAAGGAGATTGTATCATCAACATGGCCCATGAATTTTATGTAAATTGGAACCCAAGGGAGATAAACGAGGTAAAGGTGTGAGCGAGCACTTTTTGGTTGATAGCGTCCTTTGTGAATCATATTTTGAACACCAATGGCGATGATGACATGACTCCATTAAGGGAATTATGGAGAAACCCTTTTAACCTATACATCTTCCATAACCTCTGCAGTGTAAACTTATAGGCCCAATGAATTCAGGATACTCAAGGGTGTCACTCAGCCCTTCCCTTCTCTCACTTGAACAAGAAAGCTCGGTGCTGGCTTAAAATAGTTAACCATTGACTGATGTCAATCAATTATTACACCACTGTGATATGTATAGAATATGCCTGGTCTATACACTGATTACTGGTATAGAGATTAATGTAGGTAGGGTGATACGAGCTGCTATGCAGAATGCTAGGTACAATAGGTGGTGGAGATATAGCTTTGGGGGAATAATCACCCAATTGCTGCACAGACAGGAACTTGATTAATATCCTACAGAAGTCATCCACCCTCCAATAGCTAAAGTGGTGGATGTCACAAAAAGCAAAGTTACAACTTAAGGTGGTGGTGGATAGAAGTTGATGTAACTAAAGAGGAATGGGAAGTATGAGAGATATTTTGGGTTCATGTATAGAATCGAATGCTAAATCTATGAATTGGAAAGAGACCTGCAACTGAGGAGGAAATAAATATAGTACACTTGCAGTACCCGCTAAATGATCATTCCCGTATGATGTGCAGAATTGGGCCTGCCTTTATTGAGCCCATTAACGATGATGTCCCCACCAAAGATTAATATGCACAGGGGGACTCTGAGGATGAGGAGGAGAGTCATGCTGAGGAAGGTAATGTTTCGGAAGAGGCTGAGCCTGCAGTTGAAGAAGAAGGTCTTCTATTCTCCGACCCGGAGAACATAGATGACTGAACAGGGAGTTTTAAGACTTATCTTTATTTTATTTTACACAATGGGAACAGTGCTTGATTTTTATGTGTGGGTTGGGGGGATAAATATCCTCGGTATGTGTATGATTAATAGGGTTCTAGTATGACGTAGGTTGCTTAATTTTAGTTTTTTGTATTTTTGTTACTTTGTTGGTTATGTACTTTTTAATTTGATGGTTATGTAATTTTTATTTCTTAAGTTATGTACTGTAATTACATTAAATACTTTCATTTGTATGTTACCTTTTCAATTTTATTTAGCCTTAGTTTTTCTTGCTGGCTCTTTTGTATGGATATCCCTCTTGATCCAAAATAGGTAGTTATTTTTTTTTCATTGTAGAATAAAAGACACTTCTCGACGATGGATGGATAACAACCATATTAAGGGAAATTATTCTTCGATAGGTTAGAATAGGTGGAACCGGCAATGATTGTAAATACTTAGTGCATTAGATAGTGTCCCTAACACTGAAAAAACAATAACCTTTGAATTACAACTGAGCACAATGAGTAGGTTACCAGGTGAGATTTACATATAATATAACACTTAGCACTGAACGGTACTATGGATTAATAATGAAATATCATTCAATTTGTGCTTATTTGGGACTTATTTTTTGTGTATTACTAGATGAACCAATGTGTCAAGTGTGGTGAGATTCTTCCATTTTCCATTTCATGTATGTTAGTCTAGAACATGCCCTGCATGTAATAGAGGTGAAATAAAAATATTTCTTTGACTAGAAAATGATATAGGAGCTTGTTGATATGTTTTGTAAAATTTTGGCCTATTCAAATATATAACACTAGTCAGCCCTTTGAGCCTATTGTTTATTCTTTGGTAGCTGTAACTTTGCCTTTGTCCTATTTATTGAATCCCTCTTTTTCCACCCTGCTTCATTTAGCTCTTGTATAGAAGCCATGGTTGAAGTGAAAATATGAATAGAGGAAAAAGGAGAAAAGAAAGGGGTACGTATGAGTGTAATATATACAAAGACCCTCTTAGATAAAGTGCCTACATGCTAAGAAATGGTTAATGATTCGAAGTGTGTAAATTACCAATAAAATTTTTAGGACATAACTAATGTATCATGTGAAATCGATCATTGATTCTAGGTTAGTTTTGTGTGTGTAAGTAATTGTTTGAGGATGAACAAGTTCTAAGTGTGCGGTGGTGATGTTAGGCATATATATGTTTTCACGCCATTTTATTCCCATATTTTGACTAAGTTTTGAGAATAATTATGTGCTTTTTGAGTATATTGTTAGCAAATACGTGTTTAGCATCACTAACCAATGTGATTAGCCTATTTTAGGTATATTTAAAGCTTTGAAGAATGTAGATCAAGAAAGAACTGAAGCTGGATTTAGAAGGGAAGAAATGCAGGAAAACAAGCCTTGCCCATCAAGATTGGGATCACGTCGTGATCCCCTACTCATTCGGGCATCTTGAGTCTTCAACTTTCAGGATTAGTTGGGGGAAGTTTGGTCTTTTTGCTTAAGCATATATATAAGCTTGAGGGTGTCTTTTTTTGGGCAATGTATAGCACTTGGGGATTGAAAACATCAACTAGATGAGATATTTAAGCAAGCAAGGGTTACCTATATCATTCAATTTCTTTACGTAAATTTCATAAATGTTATTTTCCGAATTGAACAAGAGTTTTCTAGGCTAAAACCCCTTGTTCTAGGATTATGGCTGGCACATATTGTATTGTATTGGTTTGATATGAACAAGTAATTATTTCTCATATTTAATTGTTATTATACTTTGTAATCAACGTGTTCTAATCACTCGGCCACCATTAGAATAACTACATAGCTTTATAGTGCACCTATCCGGTCATCTTGAGAGTATGGAAGTGTATGGAGTAAGATTGCGTTTGTTAAATCTAATATAAGAATAACAACATAAATTGCAACTAAGACGTGATCGTGTACTTAGAGCCTTACTTGGTTAAATCGGGAAGATAATGATAATGCGTTTATGTTAAGTCATCATAACACATGTCGATCGAAGTAGCTATATGATTGTATAAATAGTGAGTAGAGGACTGTCAATCCCTAGTCATAATGACTTGTATGGAAAATCAAGATTATATAAAAATGTGTGCAAGGTCATAGCCCTAGAACGGTTATTTATATTGATAATACTTGAATATTTCATCCTAAGTTGCATTTACATATCCTTAGTTACATTAGAATAATACAAACTATCAGTTCCTCCTATTGTTACATTCAATTGCATATATATTAAGTTCCTTAGAAGAATCACTTACGAAACTAATTCACAATTCCAAGTCCATGTGGTTCAATATCCGTCTCGAAAGAGTCACTATATTACTTGTTAGACCGCGTACACTTGCGTGTGTGCTGGGAAGCCCAACAAGTTTATTTCAGCCGTTGTCGGGGACTTGGAAATTAGTTAGTTTTTTATTCTTGTAAGATATTTTCTATTGTGCAATTGTTAACGGCTTGATCTTCGTTGTTTAAATTTTTTTCAGGCATTATTACCGGTAATATGACATAGAAAGACATTTGGTTGATCCTTTTCAAGAATCAGAACGGTTTATACATCAATAGCGAAGGACCGAGGCATTCTCTCATTCTATTCCACAAGCTCAAATGGATAAACCAACAGTGTTAGTGCCTATTGAAATGGCAGCTCCAAGATCAGTCTATGAGGTGTCCATTCTAAGGGCCACAAATGCTACCTCCTCCATGCTGAAACCCGTACCTAAAGGTAGATTCAAGCTAAAGCGAAATATGGAGCAGCTTTTGCACACTAACGGGAAATTCACTGGTCTCGCTCATGAGGATCCACAGCAACACATTTAAAATTTTTTGGAGATTAGTGATACTTACATCCTAAAGGGAGCCTCACCAAATTATGTAAGACTCATTTTATTCCTATGCTCCTTACTCGGTGAACCAAAAAGGTGGTTAGCTGCTGAGCCACCCAACTCTATTCGTTCATGGGAGGACTTATCAAGGAATTTCTTGATTATATTCTTTCCAGCCGGGAAAATAGCATGGCTGAGGAGTGAAATCCTAATCTTCAGATAAAAATAGGGAGAAAATCTCTACCAAGATTAGGAGAGGTTTAAATAATTGCTCTAAAATTTTCCTCATTATCAACAATCCAATAAAGTATTGTTGCACACTTTTATTGAGGCCCTGGAATGTAATTCAAAAATATTTCTAGACTCAGCAACTGAGGGACAGACCTTGGAGTGATTGGAATAGAGATGTTTCAAGAACAAATGTTAGAAAGAATATTGTCTGATTTATGGAGTTTTTAGATGTGGTCACAGCATTTTGTACACAAATTTGATCTCTCCAAAACATGTTTGCACAAACTTTTGGTCAGAAACAATAGCAGGCTGTAGTGAATGCAGTCTAATCATAGGCTATGAATTAGTGTGAGACATGTGGGGGGAGGAGATCATATGTCTGATGTATGTGGGGCCAACCCTAGTTAGGTTAACTTTTTAGGCAATGCACATAAGGTCCAAGGATAGAAAGCTTATGGTAACACTTACAATGCATATTGGAGAAACCACCCAAATTTATCTTAGGGTGGAAATCAGAATCAGCTACATCATCAGAGGCTAGGTCAGTATAGGATAACAAATCAAATTAGCAACAGGGACCTAGATTCAATAAGCAAAATTATAGTAATTCATATAGTGCGCATCCCGATAAAAATATAGATGAGATGCTTAAAAAGTTACTAGAGGGCCAGGCACAAGCTAGTAAGAGACTAAAAAGATTTGAAGTAGATATGAAAAATCAGCAAATGGCTATACAGTAATTGGAAAAGAGATAGGGCAATTGATGGTGTCTCTAAATACAAAGCCCTAGAGGGGACTCCCAAGCAACACAAACCAAAACCCAAGCCAAGTAAATCCAGTCACAACAGGGGTCATTTACAGTTGTGAGAGCTACCAAGCAGGGAGCGGTTGAGCTCGAAGACTATAATTCCGGCCAAAATTGTTTAGTCAATTTCCAATAGATCAAGCATTATTGGCCTAAGGTAGATCATGGGGCTAGATCAATTTATATGATGAATGCATGAAATTACATGGGTCGAGCCACGACATTAAATAAGGTGCTACGTGGAAGGAAACCTAGGCTTTATAAGTATTTTTATTTTGTTTTAGTTTTGTTTTATCATTTTTTCTGATGTTTGAAAGGTGCATGAAGATATTCAACCATCAAGGTAGGTTTAGAATTAAATTTGGGTTAAAAATACAAAGTATGGATCGATCACGATTTCCATCACTCGTGATGCACATCGTGATCATCCATTGAAAGTTTGAGTCCCACGACAATTACGTAATTCATATCGTGGTGAGACTTTAGATAGTCAGAATTCTATCATGATAGGCACCATGATATAATGCCTATCATGGTGAAACTCTAGTTACCAAGGAGTTCCATCACTATAGGCATCACGACGCAATGCTTATTGTGATGAGACTATAAAATATTGGGTTGACCATCACGATAGGCATCGCGATGTGATGCATATCATGATGAGATACTATTTAGAGGAATACTCCATCACAATACCCATCACATCGTGATGGAGTGTTTTGGGTCAAAAATTTTATTAAATCTTCCGGATCGACTCGACCCATCTGGGTTTTCCTTAAATACCCAACCCTCATTCCCCCACTTCTCAATACGTTTCACTTTGGTTCTCCCTCAGTGAGACTCTCTAAGTCTCTGCATCTCTTTACTTCTTCCTCTTCCAATTACATTACATTAAGGTCAACAATTCTATGGTATGTTGTTCTTTCTCTTCTTTTATTTCATTTTCTTTTCATTATGGTGCATTAGAGCCACATATGCTCTTGATATGGTTGCGGATTGAATTTGGTTATTGATAGTTTGCTCTTGTTGCTCTACAGATGTTGTTAAACATGAATATTGTTTGGGGGTGTGCAACATGGGTTTGAATTATTGTAATGGTGGAGGGTTTGATGGTGTGCAACTGATTAATAATGGGGAGTCTCCATGAACGAATGGGTTGTTGGGGATGACCAGAAACTAATGACGATTGTCCATAACTAGTGTACCTATTATTGTGTAATTTTGGTGATTTCTATTGTATTAGTGTAGTTTGTTGCCTCTATCATATGCATAGTATAAGTCATACATTATTGATATTGAATTGGGCATAGTGATGAGTGATTGATACATTACATTGTCTTAACGCACATGAAAAGGGAAATATGAGTACCTTGCGGTATATGACTAATACACTGTGTGTTTTTTCTGCATTATAAGAAGTATTTTGATATGTATAGGTTTATTTTGGGGTGGTTGATACCATCCCACTATTGTGGGTCATATATCATATGTGTTCATGGTAAGCATTAAAGGTAATTGGTGATGGCGTAATCATGTAATGGAATGTTATCGTTAGGTCCTTAGGAGGATGTGCACAAACTTACACACTTGGGTTGGCATTGTAATTAGGGGAAGTTTGACGTACCCTTTATGTATTGTTTTTCATGTGTGTGATGTTGTGAAGCTCAAGTGTGGGGTGGTACCCTACCCATTTTTGTTGTCCCATGCATTCTTTTGGCATTTCTAATACTTGTTTTTCTTTCGAGGAACATGTCTCCAAAACCCAACAAAAAAGGTCACTCTAAGAAAGTCGCCATGGTTAGCTGAGATCCTCACAGGAAACCTCTAAAATAGCCCGTACCTCTTCTACTGAGGAGCCACCTCTTGTGGCCTCTCCCAGGGTGAAAAGATGCAAATTTGGCATTGCTGCGGTAACCAATTCAGGAAAGACATGGTACCGTCAGAATTTTGTATCCTAGTACATCTTTGTCTTGAAAATTGACAGGGCTAGTTTGGCGACGGAGTTACCCGAAATATTCACCCAGGTTCATCAGCTTGGTTTAGATTTCATCTTTTGGGACCAAAGAGAGTATAACAACGATATGGTTTATGAATTTTACACAAATTGGAACCCAAGGGAGACAGACGAGGTAAAGGTGCGAGGGAGCACGTTTTGGTTGACAGTGACCTTTGTGAATAATCTTTTGAAGACTAATGACGAGGCTGACATGACTCCATTAAGGGAATTATGGAGACACCCTCTATACCAGCTGATCCCCCATACCTTTTGTAGTGTGAATTCATAGGCCCGAGGAATTTGGGATGCTCGAGGGTATCATTAGCCTTTTTTTTTCTCTCAATTGAACAAGGAAGTCGGTGCTGGCTTAAAATAGTTAACCACTTCCTGATGCCGATCTATTATTACACCACTGTGATAACTAGTAGAATATGCTTGGTCTATGCATTGATGATCAGCATAGAGATTAATATAAGTGGGGTGATAAGAGTTGCAATATAGAAGACCAGGTACAGTAGGAGGTGGAGATATAGTTTCGAGGGAATGATAACCTAATTTCTACATAGACAGGAACTTGATGAAGATCCAAAGTGTCATCCACCCTCCGCTAGCTAAAGTGGTGGACAGTTACAAAAACCAAAGTTATAGCTGAAGGTGGTGGTGGAAAGAAGTTGACAAAAAAAATTAAAATGCGATGTATGAGAGAAATTTTGGATTCATGTATGGAACAAAAATGCTAAAGTTGCGAATTAGTAGGAGACTTGTAACTAAGGAGGAAATAAATGCAGTACACTTGCAGTACCCGCTAAATGATCATGCCCGCACGATGTGCAGAATTGGACCTACCTTTGTCAATCCAATTGATGATGTATAATGACCCTCATGTTCATTTATATGATTTTTTCCATTTTATGGGACCGATAGTTTGGATCCCTGGCGACTCGATTGAGAAAAATCTCAAATTCTCTATTTTAAAGCCTAAAACTAGTACTCGTTGACAAGAGTCAAATTTCCTTCAAGATGGTCTTAGAATTTAGATCTCATAGTTCTATTAGCTCTAGAATGCCAAACAAAGTCAGGATTGACCTTAATTTTGTGTTTTGGAGTTTTCATTTGCAAGTTATGTGAAATTGTGGAATTTAGTTAAGTTATAGCCTAAAGAGGAGCTTGAATGGTAATTTGATGTTCGGAGTGTCGAATTGAAATTCTGATGGTTCCATCGGCTCTGGAATGTTATTTTAGTCTAGGTGAGGTTTTTTTTATAATATTTGGACTTATCGTTGCATTTTTTGAGGTGTTGGTGGAGAAGTGAACTTTTGGAAACTTTTAGTTTGAGGGGTCATTTTACGTAAATGGCCTTGGATTTCAGTTTTGTGGATTCCATTGAGTTCAGAATGTCATTTCCATGATGTTTTCATATTTTTATTAAAAAAATTAGACTCCGTTTGATCCCCAAACCCCTGGGTGGAAATTCTAAAATTTTACAACAGAGACCTGCAACTGGTGCTAGTGCATCACTTCATCATGATTGCACTAGGCTTCTGCTATCGCGATACACAAATATCCTCTTGAGCGCAATCATGATCATGTCTATGGAATCACAATAGTTTCCCAATAAACTACTCAGCGTGATCACAACTACCCCTATGCGATCGCGATGCCTATCCTTTTCCTTCAGCGTGATTGCGGTCAGAACACGTGATCACGATGCATGGCGCCTGGCAACATATAAATATCTGTATGATCCCCCTTTATTATTTTATTAGCCATACTTCATTTTATTCCATTCCTGAGCAAAAAATAATTCAAGGTCAAGGAAATCCTCACATTTAGGAGAATTGACTCTTTGTTTTTAATATGGTATCGTGCGTATATCCTTGAAGGTTTCTTGAAATTCTCATTCATTTTCATCACTCTTTCACAAATGTCGCACACGCATTCAACCATAGATAAGAGTCCAACTCTAGCTACTACGTCAGAGGTTCCACCTGTTCCCGCAGCACCAGCTGCAGTATAGGTAGAATCACCTATTCCCACACCTTCTAAAGCTCTGTCTCTAGATATTTGAAGTGTGCTATGGTAGCTACTTAGCCTTTGGAGGCCCTCCTTTAGATGGGACACAACCACCAATCCCGGTATCCCAGCCTGCAGTATAGAAAGTGCCACCTTTGGTTCCGACATTGACTTCTACTCCTGTTCAATGCTCCTACTGTTGAGCGACAGTCAACCATGTCAAACACAGAGCAGAAGCTCCTGACTCAGTTTTTAAGGTTGGATCCCCCTAGATTAACTAAAGCACTGGGGAAGGATGCCCAGGAATTTATGGTTGAGTGTGAAGAGAGGTTAACCAACATAGGAGTGTTACATACCCATGGCTTGGCCTTCACCACCTATCAGATGTGTGGTACAGCAAAGCATTAGTGGCGAGCATTTTTAGTTTGCAAACCCGCCGGTTCATCACAACCATCTTGGGCTGAATTCTACAAGATATTCATGAAGAAGTTTGTTTCTAGGGCTGAAAGGGAGAACCTAAAGGAAGATTTCAAAAGCTTGAATAGGGTTCGATGACAGCTGTTGAATATAAGGCTAATTCCATCACCTCTCGGTTTATGGGGTTGAGTTTATACCAGTAGAGGCGGAGAGAGTCTGCAGGTTTGCTTACGGTTGAGGGATAGGCTTTGTAAGGTGGTTTTATTTTTGTTTTCTGATGGTCATCCATTTCAGGCCGTAGTTGATCATGAAAACTCAATGAAAGCCCTCTATCGTGAGTCACATCAGTGCAATAAAAGAGGCTAAGGTTTTAGAGAGGTTTTAGTAGGTCCCGTTCTGGTGGTCGTGGTTAGTTTCACCAGCCATACGGCCAGTCTAGTAGGCTGGTGTAGGCATTGCTCTAGGTTTCATCTCCTTTGCCTATATAGTTTTTTAGAGGAGTCGGTTCATCACTGCAAAGTGGAAAAATGGGTTGTGGTAGAGGAGCCTGACAGAGTGGGCCATCTGGGTCATGTTTTGAGTGTGGCCTTGTAGGCCATTGTGATAGATTTGTTCCTCAGAAGGGAGCTAACCAGCTTGCTCCAATAGTTGCATAGCCAGTGAGAACAGTGCCTCCACTGGTTAGGGTGGGGCACAGGGTGGTCATAGTGGTAGTGGCCATTGTGGTTGGGGAAGTAGTCTGGTGGTGGTTGACATGGAGGTGATCGCCAACTTTATGTTATTCCTGCTTGACCAGAGGCTGTAGCCTCAGATACGGTTATTACAGTTTTGATTTCTGTGTGTTCCATACCTGCGTCAGCCTTATTTGACCCTAGGTCTACATGCTCATATGTGTCATCTTATTTTACTCCTAGTTTGGGGTTGCCTAGTGATATGATGCTTGTGTTTATGTGTGTTTCTACCCCAATACGGGATTCTTTAGTAGTGGATCGCGTATTTCGATGTTGTATGATTTCTATTTGTAGGATAGACACATGGGCTGACTTGATGTTACTAGACATGGTAGACTTTGATGTTATTCTTGGTATAGATTGGTTGTCTCCCCATCGTGCGGTTTTGGATTGTTATGCCAAGACTATAACCTTAGCGATATTAGGCTCATCTCCGATTGTTTGGTAGGGTTCTAGTATTCGCGCACTGATAGGCTTTATTTCATGCCTTCAGGCTAGGAGACTAGTAAGGAAGGGGTCTTTGGCATATTTAGCATATATTCGTGATATTCAGGTTGACACCCCTAGTCCTGAGTCTGTTCCTATTGTTTTAGAGTTTCTTGATGTATTTTTGACCGACCTATCAGGTTTACCACTAGAGCGAGATATTGATTTTTTTATTGATTTAGAGCCGGGCACTAAGCCTATTTCTATTGCTCTATATCATATGGGTCTTACTGATTAAGGGTGTTGAAGGTTTAGCTTCAAGATTTTCTAGATAAAGGTTTTGTTCATTCCAGTGTGTCACCTTAGGTTGCACTAGTAATCTTTGTAAAGAAGAAAGATGGTACGATGAGAATGTGTATTAACTACCGACAGCTAAAAAAGTTACTGCAAAGAATAGATATCTTATGCCGAGAATTGATTACTTATTTGATCAGCTTCAGGGAGCAGCAGCATTCTCTAAGATC
>JBDJHY010133798.1:0-13457 GCA_039654485.1 Withania somnifera
TTCTCGACCGAGTTGCCAGGGATCCGAACTATCGATCCCAGCAAGTCATAAATGACTTGGGGCAACTACCGAAATTCTCTAGGATGCAAGACACTACGTATTTATCATAAATGACCTGAAGGGTCATTACACTTATAAATATCATGTTATGAATATTGATTTTTGTATTTTCTTGTGTATAATGTGTTGTTGACCAGACCTTGCGCATTCGAAGGCCTTGTGGAAAGAAAAGGCCAATAAATGATTATTTTCTCCAATTTTCTAGGCAAGTTGAGGTTATATGATCTTTTTATAAATTATTTAGTGTTTGATTTCTCATTTATATGTGAATGGGAGTTGATCTTTGGCATACCTATACGCCTAAACGCCATTGAATCCCCAAATTTTGAGCTAAGTTATGAGAATAATTGAGTGAAACTTTGTGTTTCTAATATGCTTGTTTCCTTCTACTAATTCACACGATTAGACCTTTTATAGGTGAAATATTGGTACTAAAGGAAACAAAAGACAAAGGAATGATTGGATGAGATAACAAAAGCAAAAAGTGGAAGATCTGGCCGGCATACACAACCTTAAGTGTTGAGGCATTTCAAAATTCCGTAAGCCTCATGATGTAAGCTTCTTAGAGAGCATATTGGAATAAACCTTCATAAGCCTCATGACGTGAGGAACTCCAAATTTTGATAAGCCTCATAACGTAAGGCTATTTATCCAAAGAAATTTTTTTGTATATGTTGGAATAAGTCAAGGGCACTTAATAAATATAGTATGGCGACTGCTTGAAGGAATAATCAGTATTTTTATCGGGATAGAAGAAGAGCACAAGCTTAGAAGAACATTTAGGGATTATTCCTTTTTATTTTCTTCTTTATATTTATTTTATTAACATATGGTTGTGAACATGAATTCAAGTAGATGTGGCTAAACACCTTTGTTCTGGTGTTATGACTAGATACATGAATTCTCCTATTAATTGTTCTTATATTTCTACTTTAGTATTTTAATGCTTGTCCACCACTAAAATAAACTTGTAGTCCAGAAAGTGAACCAAGAGGGAATCTGATGGGTGGGACGAGGAATATAAGGAGCGATATCACTCCTGGATATACCAAGGATGGATATTTAAGGGTGATTTGAGGCTGGGATGGGGATGTACCTAGTTTCCTTGCTTGGTTCACTACGAAATAAAAACTATAATTTATCTGGGCTAGTCCTCACATCCCCGTTCAATTATATAGTTACGAGGTTAGTCAAGGTAGAAGGTTAGAGGATGAGAGTCCGTAATTCATAGGTTAAACCCTGAAATCAACAATTCAAGAAGTGGAATTGTCGAGATAATCTGATACTATGAATGACTTTGAATAATGCTTGAGCCCTGGAATATCTTTTGTTACTGATTAATTGTGTTATTTTTAAGCAATACCTTTACTTATTATTTTAGACTTAGTAAAATACAAACCACATCAAAAACCTTTATCTTAGTTACCTCACAATTTTGTTAATGCAATATTAACGAGAATTGAGCATTAACTAACATCTAAGTCCCTTGGGTACGATACCGTCTTGAAAGAGCATTTAAATTACTTATTGGATCACTTGCATTTGTGTGTGCAGTTGATCCGTAACAAGTTTCTGGACCCATTGTTGGGTACTTAGATATTGGAAAATATTTGATTTTTGTAGGTATTGTTATTGTGCAATTATTGATAACTTGATCTTAGCAGTTGATCTTATAGGTATACTCATACTACTAAATGGCACGGAATAGGGAACTAATGGATCCTCTACAAAATCTTGAGCGATACTTTCATCAACAAAGAAGGCAAGCAACTCTTCTCTAACCTAGGCAAAACAGGAGGAGATCAAACCTGAAGAGATGGATACAAGAACAGTCCACGAAGTGTAAATCCCACTCGCAACTAATGCTACCTCCAATATACGTAAGCTCGAAGCTGGGGGAAATCTGAGCTTAAAAAGAACATGGTACAACTTTTGCACACAAATGGTCAATTCACTAGTCTCCCTCATGAGGACCCACAACAACATATCCAAAACTTCCTGGAGATCAGTGACACATACATTCCAGATAGATTTTATCCTGACTCTGTGAGACTCACTATTCCCATTTTCACTATTAAGGAAGGCAAAGAAGTGGTTGTAGTAGAACCTCCCAACTCTATTACTATATGGGATGACTTATCTAGAAAGTTCTTGATCCGTTTCTTTACGTCTAGAAAGATTGAAAATCTAAGGAGTGAGATTCTTAGATTTCTTCAAAAGAGGTGGATAATTTATATCAAGTGTGGGAAAGATTCATAAAACTTCTCCGAAATTTCCTTCATCATTAACAATCTCATGAAGTCTTTTTGCACACATTTATTGAGGCTTTAGAGCCGAACTCCAAGATTATGCTTGATTCCAAAACAAGGGGAAAGCATTGGATAAGAATTATGATGAAACTTATACTCTCCTGAACCGTATAACAAATGGTAATCTTGATTGGAATGGTGATCTCACTAGAGACGTAGTGAAGAAAACTGAAAGGGTTATTGATGTAGATGTTGTGACTGTATTGTCTATGCAAATATCTTTACTTGAGAATATGTTCACCATGGATTTTGGACAACAAAAATATACAATAAATGCAGTACAGATCAAGGTCCAGCATGGTGTTATACATGTGGAAGCAATGACCATGCAATTGAGTTTTTGTGGAGCGAATCCAAATTTAATCAACTTTGTGGGAAATACAAAGATGGGAGCCGAACAATAGTATTATGGAACCAGTTATAACTCTAGTTGGAAAAATCATCCTAACTTCTCTTGGGGAGGGAACCAAAATCAGCAGCAGAATCAGAACCAAGGTCAGTGCTGGAATCAACTATAAGGGAAAAAGTATCCACAAGAAAACTATGGAAATCAATAGAATGCTCTAGAAATAGTACTGATGAGATGCTTAAAAGGATACTAGAAGGGAAGGCCCGAAAGGATGAAAATAGGCCAACCAAAAGAAGCAGCTTAGCAAAGTTGAAGCAGTATGAAGAATTGACAGCTTTCCACTTAGTATTTAAAAAGACAGATGGGATGCCTGGTAGTGTCTCAAACACAAGACCTCAAGGGGTTTTTCCTAATGACACAAACAATAACCCCAGATTGGTGACTGTGGTATCAACCAAGAGTATTCTATAGTTAGAAGAGTTAATGCCTCAAAAGGCGGCTCAACCAAGTAGTTGAGCAAAAAATGGTTAAAAAGGGTAAGCAAAGAGCTTGAGAAAAAGTGTGGGGAGAAATCATCTATTCTGATACCACCACCAACTTTCCTAGAAATATTGAAGAAGAAAAAGAAGGAAGCATGCAACCAAAAGTTCTTGGATCTACTAAAACAGGTACATACCAACCCTTCTTTGATTGATGTTTTACAAGGTATCCCAAAGTATACTAAGTACATGAAGGATATTGTGGAAAACATGAAATGATTAACAGAATATGAACCTGTAGCTCTGACATTAGAATAGACCTCCTACATCCAGAATAAGCCGCTCACATGAAAAATCCTAGCAGCTTTACAATTAAAATCACAATTGAATAGTTCATGACCCCTCGTGGCTTGTGTGACCATGGTGCTAGTATAAATCTCATACCTACCTTCTCATTCAAGAAGATGGGGTTGGGTAGTACGAGACCCGCCACAGTTATATTACAGTTGGATGGTCACTTTATGGATTTACCAGATGGCATAGGGGAAGATGTTCTTATGCAAATAGAGTCTCTAATTTTCCTAGTAGATTTTATAATCCTCGATTTTGAGCCAGACCTAGAGGTCCCATTTATTTTAGGACACCTCTTCCTTTTTATATAACAACAATGATTGATATGGTTGCCTGATAGCGAACCATAAGAGCCCACAATAAGGTTGAAGTATTTGGTGTGTATTAAACTCTAAAGCTTTCTTCCATGTATGAAGAGTTGTTAGCGATCACTATTATTGATATGGAATCCGAATTTCTACTCACACTTTAAAGAGACCCATTAGAGAGACCTATAATAGGACAAGTGATTCATGGTGATGAAGAGGCCTATGAGATGATCTATATTTTTTAAAATTACAAGTGTTTTGTTGACTATGGAGAATATGAGCCTCTAGATAGAACCATTGGGACATAACCCAAGCCATCTATTAAAGAGGCTCCGAATTTAGAATTGAAGTCACACCCTACTTATCTGAAGTATGTGTTCTTGGGATATGAAGACACACATCAGTCATTCTTTCTATCGAATTATCCGACGCATAAGTGGAAGAAGCACTAGAAGTATTGCACAAGAAAAAAAAGCCATAGGTTGGCAGATGTCAGACATTCAAGAGATCAACCAAGCCTTCTGCATATATAAAATCCTGATGGAAGATGGGCACAAGCCAAGAGTTCAGCACCACCAGGGAATGAATTTTTCGATGAAAGAAGTGGTTTATAAAAAAGCCATCAAGTGGATTGATTTGGGCATTACCTTTTCAAACTATGACATCAAGTGGGTTAGATCAGTGCAATTTGTTTCTAAAAAGAGAGGCATGAAAGTGGTGAACAATGATAAAATAAGATTATTTCTATATATATTGTCATGGGGTGGCATATTTGTATGGATTACCGTAAGTTAAATGAAGCCACACGTAAGGATCATTATCCCATTCCCTTTATTGATTAGATGCTAGATAAGCTTGTGGGACATGAGTACTTTTGCTTTATGGACGGGTACTCAGGATATAATCAAATTTCTATAGCTCTGGAATATCATAAGAAGATGACCTTTACATGTCCCTTTGGGACATATGCTTTCGGATACATGACCTTTGGGCTCTGCAATGCACCTGTCGCCTTTCAGCACTGCATTATAGTGATATTTAGCGATATGAGGGAACTTCATTGAGGTATTTATAGATGATTTTCTTCTTTTTTTGGTAACTTTATTAAAGTTTTCTTGCATAACCTAAACAGAGTATTGTCAAGATACAAAGAGACTAATCTGGTACTCAATTGGGAGAAGTGCCATTTCTTGGTCAAGGAAGGCATCGTACTTGGCCACAAGGTGTCAAAGTAAGGCTTTGAGGTGGATCGTGCTAAAATAGAAGTGATTCAGAAGCTACCACCTCCTATCACTGTAAAAGGGGTCCATAGTTCCCTGACCATGCAGTATTGTACATGTGATTTATAAAATACTTCTCCAAAATCATTATGCCTACGTGTAAGCTGTTAGCAAAGGATATCAAGTTTGAATTTTCAGAAGATTGTATAAAGTCTTTTGAATAATTGAAAAAGAATTTATGGAGGCACATGTTCTTATTGTTCCAGACTAAGAGCTCTCGTTTGAACTTATATGTGATACAAGTGATAATGTAATTGGAGCTATATTGGGTCAGAAAATAAGCAAGATATTCCACTTCATATACTATGCCAACAACACTTTGGATGCTACTAAAGTGAATTACACATTGACAAAAAAGGAGATACTGACACTAATATTCATATTTGACAAGTTTAGAGCCTACTTGTTGGGCACAAAAGTTATTGTCTACATAGATATGTGGCTATTAATAGTTGTTCGATAAAAAGTATGCAAAACTAAAGCTCATTCACTGGATCATGTTGCTATAATAGTTTAACTTGGATATTCGTGACCAAAAGGGATCAAAGAATTAGGTAACTGATCAATTTTTAAGGCTAAAGAATCATTCGTATATAATTAATCAGAGGAATATTAGAAGAAAATCCTGATGAAAAACCTATGGCACTAAGTATTGCAGATGTACCTTGGTATGCTGACATTGTTAACCTACTGTAAGTGGGGCGTATCATCCCAAAGTAAATAGTAAGAAGAAGATATTGAGCTATAAATCCCATTTTTATATATGGGATGAGCCATATCTATTCAAACAGGGCAAGATTAGATCATATGGAGATGTGTCCTGGAATATAAAGTAAGAGAAATATTAGAGAGTTGTCATGCCTCTCCTTATGATAGTCACCACAGGGGAGATCGTACTACACACAAGGTCTTGTAATCGGGTTTCTTTTGGCCCACTTATCTAGACATGCTGTGGAGTCTGTAAGAAGGTGTGATCACTGCCAAAACATGTGGTCGATATCAAGAAAAAACAAGATGACCCTAATAACATTCTTGAAATAGAGATCTTTGATATGTGGGGAATACACTTCATAGGGCCCTTCCCTCCATCCTATGGCAATAAATACATCTTAGTACAATTGACTATGTGTCGAAGTGGCTGGAGGTTGTAGCTCTACCCATCAATGATGCAAAGGTAGTGATAAAGTTTGGAAAGAAGTAGATTTTCACAAGATTTATGACACCGCGAGAAATGATTAGTGATAGAGGCACACACTTTAGAATACTTGTTTCGGAAATCTATTGACTAAGTATGGGGTGACGCATAAGGTTGCTACTTCCTATAATCCCCAAATTAATGGGCATGTAGAGGTCTACAATAGGGAAATTAAGCTGATCTTACAGAAAACTATAAATGCTCAACACAAGGATTAGGCTATCAAGCTTGACGATGCATTATAGGCATATATAACGGTGTATAAGACTCCCATTGAAGCATCTAAATACCGGTTGATTTCTAAGAAGGCATGTCATTTGTTTG
This sequence comes from Withania somnifera, assembly GCA_039654485.1. Taxonomy (NCBI): domain Eukaryota; kingdom Viridiplantae; phylum Streptophyta; class Magnoliopsida; order Solanales; family Solanaceae; genus Withania; species Withania somnifera. Next base: position 6,656 of record JBDJHY010133798.1, read on the forward strand.
TAGAGTTGCAAAATAGTGAATACTAGCCATTAAAAAGCTAAATCTGTACTTCAATAATAGTAGGGGAAAAGCGTACGATGCAACTACATGAGCTAAAGGAGTTCAAACTCCATGCTTATTAAAATGTCAAGGTGTACGAAGAAAAGACAAAAAATTTGCATGATAAGCATATAGTGGAAAGGGCCTTTGAACTTGTCCAACGAATCTTATTGTTCAATTTGAGGTTGAGATTATTTCCAGGAAAATTGATCTCCAAATAGAGTAGACCTTTCAAGGTGATACGAATGACAAGTCACGGAGTATTCAAGTTGATGAACAAAATTTTTTAGTTAATGATCAAAGGGTCAAGCATTATCTGCCCAATGATGACAAGGATGACACGTCTATTAATTTGGTGGATATCTGATTATGAGTTGGGTCATGCCATGATGTTAAATCAAGCGCTACCCAGGAGGCAACCCATTCAAATATATGTGTCGTGCTATGACTAAAACAACTATGATGCCAGGTCTGAGGTAACCTACTTTCCTAACTCATTTTTTTTTGTTTTTGAGTATTTTTATAGGTTATTCAAGTCATGAAAGGGAGACAAGGGAATAAAAAATAAAGAAAATTCATCTAAGGAAAAAATTTGGCAAAGAAAAGACCTCAAAATTTGAGGCTAGAAAAATTTCATAAGCCTCACTACGTGAGGCTTTTTGAATAAGACACTAATTTGAAAATTTTGGGAGCCTCATGATGAGGCTATCAAAATTTCATAAGCCTCACGAAGTGAGGCATGTATTAGAGGCCAATTTTTTTTAAAAACCCACCTGGTCAACCCTACCCAAATGGGTTATTTAAATACCCTAACTTCACATTCTTCTCCTATTTCTTAACCCTAAACCCCCCCTCCCCAGCGGACTTTCTTGTGAAATTTGGCAAACGCTACTACTTCCTCAAAAGTATTAGTTCTAATCCTTGAGTAATCACTTTAAGTAAGTATTTTTTTTTTGTTTTTCATAAGTTTTCGGTGATTTTTCTCCTAGTTTCTTATTGAAATTGCTTAGCAGAACCTTTTGAGGAAAAATGGCTTCTTGAATGATAATGTTGTACTTTATGATGGATTATTTGATGATTATATTGGTAAGTAAGCAATTATGAAAGAAAGTAAATTATAAGTTGTAATGATAGTGTTGAATCAGGGGTAGTAATTAGTTGTTGAAAGTATTGAATTTTCGGGATTGTGTAAATGAGGGTGACATGATGAGGTTGAAATGATTATGAGACTTGGATTTTCTTGTGATTATGAAGGATATTGCGATTATTATGACTTGTGTAAATACTTGTTTGATTTATTAGATAGGTTAAAGTGTATGTTGAATCTTGCATGTGACAAACTTCATCATGAGGAATAATTGTGACTAATAAAAAAAATGGTTTGAACTTGAAACGTGGCTACCTTGTTGATGAATTGTAAGTAAGGGAAGTCTGAGTACTTAAAAACATAGGATGAGTTGCAATATGCTAATGAATTAAGTGTGGCATTCACCAACCCGAACATAAGTTAGTTAGCCTCAATGGGCTCCACCAATTGATTCTACTTTATTCATGACAGGTATTATGCCTCCCAGATTCAAAACAAGATCATTTGGATCAAGGTCTTCTAGACTGGACTAAAATAAATCTTGAAATGTTCATGCCACCCCGCATACCAATACCACACCTAAAGTAAAGCATAAGAAATATGTCTTATAATGGGTCGACGAAGATGACAAGAAATAGTAAAAGCGTAAACATGCAAGCAAGTATTTGCCAATTGATAGGATTAATAGAGAGTTTATAGCTGTAGAGTTTCCTAATATCATGGCTCGAATTCACCAACTCCACATAAAATTCATACTCGAGAATCAAGGTGACTTTAACATGGACTTTTCGCATGAGTTCTTTACAAATTGGAGTCCAAATGTTTAGTTAAAAGACGTGCCTCTACAAGATCATGTGTTTAACCTTGATGTTGAGTTGATAAGTGGGATGAATACACCTGACACTGATTAAAATGCGTTGAGAAATATTTATATCCATCTACCATATAGAGACATTCTCCATATTCTGTGTAGTCCCAGGTCCATGGCCAAATGGGCCATTTACCAAGAGAGGCGTATTCATGCTAACTTTTCTTTTGGCATTTGAACAGAGAAGCCAAGTGCTGGTTAAAGATTGTTTGCCATTATCTCATATTGTGCACATATTATACCAAAATATCCATAGATTGAGTATATCTTATTTATGATTTGATGACTAACACCCTGATAAACATTTGTGCAGTGATCCATTCCTCTATAAGGAAAGTAAGATACAACAAGAGTACGGGTATAACTTTGGTGGTATACTGACCAAGGTCTTCCGAAAATAGAGGTTCGATGAGGACCTAACAGACTTTATACCCCCTCAAAACATACAGACCATCGGTATATGGAAAATCAAAGAGTTTGAGGATATCGAAGGGTTGTGCTCACTTAGCCTTAAAGAAATACAATGCGTGAAAGCTACTTTAGACACATCTATGGAGCTCAAATGATAAACCTCAGGATTGGACTGCATGCTTATATAGAGGATGAATTGGACTAGCTTGATCATGAATATCCACTAAATGAGCATGCAAGGATTATATACCGGACAGATCTGGGATTTCAAGAGCCGTTGGATAATGATCTTCTCACAAATAAGGAGTGACAACTTGCGGATTTAGATGGCAAGTGTGGTATGAGTTAGATAGATTCATAGGAGTGATATGAAATCATATAGAGGAGGAAGAGTGACAAAAGAGTTTTTTTAAGCCTTGTCTATTTTTTATTATGATATTTTGCACTAGGGACAATGCCCTGTTTTAAGTGTGGGAGAGGGTGATTTAGAATTTGTTGGTAGTTTGGTGCTTTGATGTTGATAGTAATATTTTATGATGTTTGTACTTGTTATTTTAGTTGATTTATTAGGATGTTTTCATTTTAATTATGCTGGATTTGTATTGGATTGTGATTTTTTTCATTTGGGTCTATAATAATTAGTCTTAAATATTTCTAGTTAGTTTTCCATTATTTTGTTGTTTTGAAGTTTCATTATAGTTTTAGTTTGGGGTTTCATAATTTTTCTTTTCGGTTATTTCTGAAGGATGGATCCCCTTGAACCAAAAAGTAGTTAAAACTTTTATTTTATTTTAGCGATTAATTAGCATGTGGTTATTTGAGTTATAAGTAGGCACTTCTCTCGAAGATGGATGAATAATGACCATCTTGAGGGAAAATTAGTCACTTAGGCAAATAAATAAATAGGATAAGCCCTTCATCAGTTCAGAGCACTATTTCACTTGACATAATGCCATACTTTGGGAGTAAAACGTTCAGAAAAGAAACAAAAAGAAGAGCATAAAAACTTAGGAATCTTTGATAGAAACACTTACAAGATAACAATTTACTTGAAATTGGAACATATGGGCTTAATAATGTTAACCATTCAAATTTAACATGCATGTGAATTGAATTATAGGTAACTCCACCTCGATCCATTATGCCATATGTGGTGAACATTTTACTTACTCTTAACATACTTGACATTCGACACTTTCCTGTGGTGTGTGAAAGGCTAGCCTTGCTACTTGAGTTATAGAGGAGGATTAAAGCTTCCCTTTTTGAGCCTAGTATGTAGCATAAACCACCTTTACATTTACCTTAAAAGCCCTTTTGAGCTTTTAAGCCTTTTTATTTGTTTAAAAACCACATTGTAAAATCCCCTTTGTTTATGAGGCCTTGTATTAATTTGATCCAAATAGGCTTTAGTTCACTTAAAAAACACATTGTTCTGTGTGAATTTAAGGGATATGAATTGCGAAAGAAAGAAAAGTATGACATAACAATGTGGTGCCTATGAGATAAAATGAAGTTGACATAAATTAGCAAAAGAAAAGTGGGTGGAAAGTTAATATCAATAAGCAATAAAGCCCTCTAAGGTATGAAAGAAGAGGGTGAAAATAAAAACGGTTTGTTGGTTATAGAACTTTAAAAGAGAGGGCACAAAAGATTGAATAGATTAAAAAGATTATGACATAAAGTGTTAAAGTGCTTAGAGATAGTAGACATTTTTCACCAAAAATCCCAACCTAACCCTTAGCCAACATTACAACCTAACAAGTCCTTTTATCCTCTAATGATAGGCTGGGTTTAATTGAGTAATACACTTTAGGAAAGTATATGGTATGTTGTGTGTGTTGAGAGGTTCTTGGGAGGGTGAGTCTTTCGTGAAAAATTATTCCCTTACATGAAGTTGATCATATGAGAGAAGGTGTATATTTAAAATGTGAGGGAGAAATTTGCTAAGAACTTGGTAAATTCGATGGCATTGATTCCTTCATATACCCAAGTTGGTCCTAGAGTCCATAGAGAGTAAATTATTGGGAATATGCATGTCAGTCAAAGGTTTGTAAGTATTATTTGCATGTTTGATTTAAAGAATGATTGATCCTGATCAAATTCTTTGGCACTAGCATTTGTGATTAGTAAACTCGACCTGTGATGTTAAGGCATGGAAATAATATGTGTGTTGCAAATTGTTCGAGGACGAACAAATATTTAAGTGTGGAGTGGTGTTTTTAGGCGTATCTATATGCCTAAATGCCATTAAATTCCCACATTTTCAAGCTAAGAGAACAATTGAGTGATTTTTTGTTCTTTTAATGAAATTGTCTTTCCTTATACTACTTCACATGAGTGAAATGTTGGTGCCAAAGGAAACAAAATGACAAGGAAATGATTAGATGAGATAACAAAGGCAAAAAGTGAAAGATCTAGCAGGTATACATAGCCTCACGTTGTGAGGCCTTTCAAAATTCCATAAGCCTTACGACATGAAGATTCTTGGAGAGCAAACTAGAATAAAACTTTTATAAGCCTCACGATGTGAGGATATTTATCCTAAGCAAAAATTCAACATCTTTGAGAATGAGTCAAGGACACTTAAGTCATTTTACCATAAGGGTATAAATATAGTGTTGGTGCTAATTTCAATGAATGACAAAATACCACAGGACCTTGTATGAAATATTTGAAAAAGATAATAGAATAAGTGGTTCATCATAACACTCCTCAAAGAATGAATATTGAAAGTCTATATTGGCACTGCATTAATGATATTAGATGCCATGGCTACGTTGATAAATATTGGTAATGCATTGGGAAGATGGTGATCGTTAAAGAGCACAAGTTATACTGTATTGGAAGATGATGATCATTAAAATGCACAGGTTACCAATGACAAACTTTTCTTTAAAGGAACTAAAAACATTGGATGTTGCATAGACTTAACAACCAAAATAGTAAAAAGAGTCATTAATATGATTCTCCTTTATTCTTGAAAAATATCACCATATTAATTTTTTACATGGATCAAATACCTTGGGTTGTTCTAATGGATCGTTACCACATCTATATAGAGAATAAGTCTTCAAGAGGAGAACTTTGCTCTATAAATCCTCAGACTATTTTTTTTTCTTTACTTTTAATAAGCATTGTATTACTTAGTGTATACTGTGTAGACAAAAGAGAAAGGAGGAAAAACTCGAGTGAGACATAAAATTAAAAAATTAGAGTGTTTTTGGGCTTAATAGGCTAAGTAATCATTGTATATGCTGGGTTTATGACAGACTCACTAGTATATTGAGTTTTCACCGAGATCCTAACTAACTCAGTAGGTTATCGTATATTCACAGAGATCCTACATACTTAGTCGTTTATATTGGGCGAAGTTCTAGTGTAGGCTTAATATTTATGGGATTGAGGTCTTTTGTAGACTCAATCATTTTGTAACAAGTTATAATACTGAGTTATTTAAAACTTAGTAGAGGATAGAGAAAATATAGTGTAACCCTCTTAGAATCTAAGGGTACTGGATTAAGTCTCATTTAGATCCCTAACAGGTTTGAAAATATTGTGTGTACATTTCTATTTCTGTACTACTATTACTTTGTATATTTGTCAAACTGCAGTAATAGTAGACTAGATCTTCAATTAGTCGATAAGGGAAAAGAAAATTTTGCAATTCACCTCCCTCTTGAACTTTCAATTGGTATCAGAGTGAGGTCTCATATTCATGGTCTAATAGCAAGTGAGTAAACATCATGGCTTAACATATTTCTGGAACCTTATTTCACGAGGGAACTTCTGGATCAAGACCACCTTATTTCAACGAGAAGCATTTATCTTTATTGAAAAATAAGGATAAAGACTTTCATTAAGTCATAGTATGTCAAAGCGCGGAGGGTGATAAAGTTGAGGGATCTACCAATTTCTCCACACAAAAACTAAGATGGGTCGACAAGTGATATTACTCATTCATTAGATTATTATACAATTGACTAGATGGAGATTATTCAAATAAACTCCAGAGCAAAAAAAATTTCACTACAACTCCATATGTGCAGAGGAATATTAGAAGATTTCTAGTTGTTATACTGCAAAAGAATTATATGACAAACTTGAAATCACATATCAAAGAACTAACAATATTAAACAAACCATCATAAGTCTGCTGGTATATGATTATGAATTATTCCAAATGAAGGATGGAGAAGCTATTGAGCAGATGTTTGTTAGATTCAGCAAGATTGTTAGAGAACTTGAAACTACAGAAATACATATTCGGTGGCTAACCAGATTTCTGGAATCCTCAGCAGTTTTCCAGAATAATGGCATACTAAAGTAGTAGCCATTGAAAGTATGGATATAAATAATGTTACATATGGTGGACTCAAAGACGACTTAATTTCTTTTGA
>JBDJHY010133808.1:0-23352 GCA_039654485.1 Withania somnifera
GATGAAAAAGTACCTGGAGGCAGTAAAGGGATTGCTAGAAAAGTTTACCTACTTTCAGATAACCAAAATACCACGAGGAGATAATACAAGAGCAAATGCTCTTAGCAAACTGGCATCCTCCAAAGAAGGGACAATAAACAAGGATGTGTTGATTGAAGAGGTCCACCACCCAAGTATTAACGAAGTCAGTATCTCGGTGGTAGACGAGGTGGGCAATAATTGGATGACCCTAATCATAAAATACCTCACCTCAGGAGAAACGCCACCCATTCCTGCTAAAGCTAGGAGACTTCATATCAGGGCCCCCAAGTATGTACTGGATAATGGAATCCTTTATAAAAGATCCTTCTCATAACCCCTACTGAGGTGTATGGGGCCCAACCAAGCCAATTGTATAATACGCGATATTCATGATGGTCGTGAGGTAGCCACCTAGGGGCAAGAGGATTAGCAAAGAACAACCTTAGATAGGGTTATTACTAGCCCACCTTGGTGCAGGAGGCACAGGACTTCGTCCAGAAATAGACAAAGTGCCAATTCCACGTGCCAATAACTCGGCGACCTCAGAAGGAATTAATCAGTATAAAGTGCCTGGCCCTTTACCCAATGGGGGATTGACATCGTAGGACCCTTCCCTGAAGTTCCAGGAAGGGTAAAATTTCTGGTAGTAGCCATAGACTACTTCACTAAATGGATAGAGGCAGAACCCTTAGCCAATATCACAGGAAAGAAGATTCTAAACTACGTATAGAGAAACATTCTGTACCGATTTGGCATACCAAAGAAAATCATCTTGGATAACGGAATTGCAGACGACCCATTCAAATCATGGTGTAACGAGTTGAAAATTGCTCAACAATTTACCTCGGTTGCCCATCCTCAGGAGAATGGGAAGGTCGAAGTCACAAATAGAACACTGCTACAAGACATAAAAACAAAGCTAGACAAAGCCAAAGTGGATTGGGTAGAAAACCTATCTAATATCCTATGGGCATATAGAACAACCCCAAGAACACCTAATAGGGATACCCTGTTCAGCCTTACTACGGAACAGAAGCAGTGATCCCAGCTGAGATAGGGGTACCAAGTCCGAGGTCACTACACTACGTTGAACAAAGTAACAACGATGAGCTAAGTTCAAACCTCGACCTCCTGGAGGAAAGAAGGGAAATGGCATCTATTTCAGAGGCCAAGTACAAACAAGCCATGACTATATACTATAATGACAGGTTAAAAATAGCCAATTTAGCCCAGGGCAGTATGTGCTGAGACGAAATGAGTCCAGCCGAGCTGAGAAGATGGGAAAATTAGAACCTAACTAGGAAGGCCCTTACATAATGGTTGAAGCCTCCAAAAAAGGGAGTTACAAACTAGCAAGACTAGACAATGCTGAAATACCAAGGACCTGGCATGTAAGTAATTTACGGAGGTTCTATCAATAAATATACGATGTCTTGTGATAATCATGTCTTAACAATATCTTTTTACGTTTTACTAATTATAGTCGCCTTTTTTAATATTGTTATATGAATAAATCACCATGGGAAAAATCCCAGCCCAAAAAAGGGCTAACAAAATCACTATTAAATTGGCCTTGTCAAAATAAGTTCAGTTCGGCAGAGCACTATAAATTAAATAAAATCGACCTCAAAAATGAGAGCTCGATTCAGCAGAGCACCACAGTCATGATTAAATCCACCTTGTCAAAATGAGTGCTCGGTTCAGCATAGTGCTGCCATCATTATTAAATCAACCTCAGGAATAGGAGCTTGGTTCGACAGAATATTGCAAATCACAAAAAAATTGATCTCATATCAGTTGATTAAATTCACCCCACTCACAATAGCTTGGTTCAACTTGGTTTGGAAAAAATGCTAAAAACTTTAAAGAAAATTAATCTCACATCAGTTGACTATATTTACCTCATAAGAGCTCGGTTTAACTTAAGTACCGAACTAGATAGTACTTGCTCATTGACTTAATTATATGTACATTAAAATTAGGAAATTTCTTAAGCAAAAATAAATACAGAGGAATGAAAGAATCAATTTTATTCAAAAAATTGTGAAAGTACAATTCCCAAAGGAAGATGAATCCTATTTAGAGAAAGTTATATATACAATGCTTATTTCGTAACATCCAGAACTTCACGTGTTCTAAGGTGGTCTACCTCGTCCCCTCTCCTTTGGTACAAGAATAACGGAGGCAGAAGACACCGAGGAAACAATAGCTGAGGAAGGATTGAACCGGCTTGTACTGCCCCGCACAAATCGACCTTAAGTACTGAGGCCATTTCTTCACATCCTTATATATGGCTAGAACATTGCCCAAAATGACCTTGTTCTTCTTGAAAGTACAAGATGCCTCTCCATACTCATTGACAATGCTGGAAAGAATGACATACAGATCAGCAACCGAATCCTCCACTTCATCGAAGGTAAGCAATCCTCCTTCCCAGAACACTACCTTCTCATAATCCCTTATCTGATCCCGAAGTCGCTCTACCTCAGCTTCATAATGATTGAAGTCCAGCTCCCACAAAGTTTCCTTAGCCTTCCAGTAGGCAACACTCTTCTCAGTACTGCCAACCATCTTAAGGACATCACCTTGCTGAGCCTTAAGCTTTCGAGAGAGCTCCTCATTCTCCTTCTTTAGCCACTTCACTCATCATTAGAATGCCTAAGATTTTTTATCAAATCCCGAAACTTAGCATTTTGAGATAGCCAAGTCCGGAAGTATCTTATGAACTCCCCTTATTTGTGGAGTTCCTTACTCTTCTCATGATGGAGCCTCCATAGGAAAAAGTTCTCCCTTTCTGCTTGTTCAACTGTATAGGGGATAAGTTGCTGAAAGTTAAAAGTAAATAATCAAAAACAAAGGGGCAAGATAAATAAAAAGGTTCTTTTATTAACAAAAGGCCTAAGTCCGAGATATTTACAAAAAACATTAAAAATCCTAAGCTACACATTATCCCCGACCTGTGGAACAGCCGAAATGGGCTCTATCTCCATGATTGGTTCGGCAGGAGATGGGGTACCAAGGACCCTGGTAGAAGGGCCTGGAGGGGGGACTTCAATGGAAGGTGTTGGCTCATAGCCCCGGCAGCCAACAATTCTTAGATGTCAGGGTCAGCATCCACCTTGCAAGCCCTTAACTCCCCCACTGATAAAAGAGAGGAGCGTTGGGCAATATGACAAAATAGGGGGAGCTCAAGCGGTCTAGCATGGCTCTAATCAAATCTTCTATCAGCCTAGCCTTGGTGATGCATCACAGATGAATCAATCACTCCAGATGGGAAGCTCTGGGAAGGCTCTAGCCACCTTGTCCAGTACCACTACCCTAGTAGCGGTCACCAATGATCCACTCATGGAAGAAATGTACTCTGAAAAGGCGGTGGTCTTGGTGATCTTCTCAAATAAGACCTCAGCAAATTCCCCCTGCCTGTCAATGAAGCTCATCTTTAGGTAGTGGAACTCCGCCTAGGCAACCCTTTAGCTCTCCTCGGCAGCCTTTATTCTCTCCTTAAAATCCTTTATTTTTAGCTCGGTTGCCTTCGCCTTCTCCTCAGTAGCCTTTATTTTTTCTTTATTAGCACCCCTCTCCTCCTCAGAGGCCTTCAAATGGGACTCTAAATCTCTCCGTCGTGACTTCTCATGATGGAACACATCATTTGCGTCACCCACCCTCCGAGCAAAGATGGACACCATCGTGGTCAACACCTGCAAGAGAAGAACAAAAATCAGTTGAGAATAAAAGGCTAAAAAGGAAAGAAAAAGATGTATCTATCTCGCTGAGGTCGCTCGGGGACATTTCCTCATCAGGAGCCAACAGGGTAACTCTTGGCCTCTTTAACCATGGCTCAGGAGAGGGAGGACTCTCCTCCAGACTAACCCCTATTGGCTCACCAAGTTCAATAACCTTATTGAATTGAACTAAGGAAGGGAGGGCGACCTCCCTAATTGGCTCGGACTACCTAGCCGGTCCGGTGGAAGAGATGAAGGGCCTCTTCTACAAAAAAAGATTCATGCACACCACTAAAACAAAGGAAAAACACGTTACACAGAGTAGTAAGAGAAAGGAAATTCACTCCGGAGGTATGGATTTCTATCTACATAGGGTCCCCTCGATGACATCCTCGTACGGCACCACCTCGCTAACCTTGGCACTAGGGCTAAAAGCACTGATCCTATCCCAGTATAGGTCCACGTCCATGAATCAATAGAGGTGAGGGGTAATCCCATCGATGAGGTCAACATGTGAGGGATTGACCCTCCCCGTGGTAGAACACTTAATCCTTCCCTAGTTCCAGGTTTGGGGGAAGCAAAATGTACTCTAAAAGAGAAAAATATACCCTTCCAATCAACAATTTTGGAAGGAAGGAATATCCTATGGTTATGAAAAGGAGCTAAACAAATACCACCTTTTGGAAGGACTGGACATTTTTTCAGTAAAAATGCCTAAATAAACGTACATTGGGCTCCACCACAGCCTTAGAACGGGCCAGGGTGAAGCCCATAATTGCTCGTATTTCGTTAGGTGTCAATTGGGCAAGGTTTAAATTAAAATATCCTAAAATACTAGCTAATAAGTTAAAGGGGGGAATCGCAATCCCGAAGCAATGTACTCGTGGTACATAAAGCAAAACCCCATAGGGGGACAACAAGCCCTATCTCCATCTTGAGGCACTATAAACTCAAAATTAGAGGAGAAATGGTGCCCTCTGAGAGAAGGTAGCAAGAAATCTAAGGTGAAACTATTTTCTACCTGTGAAGCCATAGAACCACTGCCTACATACACCTCTGCCTCATAGGTCCCATAAGGGGAAGAACAACAAGAAAAGGTGAAGAGGATGACATGCTTACCAATAGAAGGAGAATGAGAAAAATTAAGGTGAAAGAAAGGTCTTAAAGATAGCAAAAGATGAGAAAACAATAAAAGAGTAAAGACAAAAGAAGTATATAAAGATATGGTTAGGATCCCAAGAATCCTATTTAATTAAAAGGAAACTAAAAGGACAAGAGCAGTAAAGTCACCTATTCCCTAGGCAAAATTACAAAAGACTAAACGTCCCCAAACGGGATTGTGACACATGTAATCAAAATACAAAAAAGCGTGACACGTGGAAAAAATAAGCGAGAAAAATAATAAAAATCCAGCCCATACACTCTTTCAAAATAAAGAGGAAACTCCGTAGTATCACAGACCCCAGGTTATTTTAGATCGATATAACCTACAAAGGGACAACGCAAAAACCAAGAGAAATCCACCTCGGTAAGAGAGCTAAGTTGAACCTACAAAGAAACCTAGCAACCAGCTACATAGTTAGATTTCTCGCTGGGGTGAAATGGCCACCTCATGTTATACGACATCGTATTAGTCACTTCATCCACAGGATAGCTAGCAAACTAATAAAAGTAAACCAACTAGGGGAGACTTGCCCTAATTTTTTGCAGAAGGGACCTCGGCAAGCTAGCCAAAGCAAATTAGTAATAGGTCTATGCCTCAGATAATACGACTTTGATCAAATTACCTTTTCCATAAACGTCGATACGCCAGCTAGTGATAAAAATAATTCACCTCAGCAAAAGCTTTCCCAGCTCGCCTATGATTGACACATGGGACCACGTCGGGTTAGGCTCAACTAACTGCTCTCAAATACTATTGGAATTCCTTCCCAAGCTTAATACTAACTTAAGCATCAGAGAATTACCCCAGGGAACATCCTGGGGCCTTTGTTTTTCAGGTACATTATTTGGAGTCACTGCGATTAGTGTTCATAAAAAGGATTCATCCATAATTAGGTAATTGTTGGTCTTTTTTTATTTATCATGGTTACATTAGATAAATACAACTCAGGTTCAGGTCCTTGAATGTCAAGAGCAGTTGATTCATTGTCAATCGAATGATATTATGGAGCATTTAAGCATCTATTTCATAGTGGTTTATGGGGGAAATAAACCAGAAAGAAGAGATGCATTATAGAAACAGTTAATGAATCTAGGGAACAATCTGAAGAGGTGTTGGTTACTAGTAGGTAATTTCAAAACAATGTCCTAAGTAATATGGACAAGCTAGGATCACTAGTACTATAATCTAAGATCATGGCTTTTAAGTAGTGTATTGACAAGACTCATCTCATAGCTTTTAGATCTAAAGGATGTCACTTCACTTTCTGTAACAAACAACAAGAAGATGATAGAGTGTACACTAAGATTGATTAGGCCTTTGGTAACCTGGAATGTAGAGGCTGAGTATTTGGTGACAGGGATCCCATACCATTCCCCAATATATGTTTAGATAGGTGATCCACCATACAAGAATCCCAGACCATTCAAACTTTAAAAAACTATGATGAATCACCCTGAATTTAGAGACAGATTTAAAAGTGCATGGAATACACAGATGCAAGGAACAAAATGGAGATTTTATGGAAGAAACTCAAAGTAGTGAAGCTGAGTATTCAATACCTAAATACTTACATGGATTCATATAGAGGTTGACAGTGGCCGGATAATGTTTTGAAAGAATTCAACGTTTGCTGAATTCAAACCATGGGGATTAGAAAATAATAGAACAATGGATAACATAGATAAGAAAATGGAGTGAGGTTGAGGAAAAGGTTCTAAGATAAAAATCTAGAGTAAGGTGGATTGATATGGGGATGCAAATACCAACTTCTTTCGTGCTCAAGTTAAGATAAGAACAAGAATGCAATTACCTCAGTGTATGAATTAGCAGGAAGGAAACTATAGGATCCTCAAATGGTTGAAGATGAATTTTTTGGTTTCTTTGCAAAACAAAATGGGAACAAACGCAGAATCCTTGCCTAGTCTAGATATTGAAATCATAAAGTCAGGACCTTGCTTATCTTATAATCAAAAATATAGTATGGTGAGGTAGGTGACTGAAAAGAAAATCATGATAGCAATAAGGATCATGGCAAGTAACAAGACCTCAGGGGTGGAGGGATACCCTATTGATTTCTTCACACAACACTGGGATATAATAAAAAAGGAGGTAATTGATGCAGTGCGAGAATTCTTTCATACTGGCAGAGTAATGGAGGCTATAAGATGTACTGTGGTAACTCTAATTCTCAAAGTACCTAACCCACCCAAGTAAAGGATTACAGGTTAATTTTTTGTCGTACAATAGTCGATAAGATCATTTCAAAGGTACTAACCAACAAACCAACAAACCAACAAGATGAAGGAATTTATTAGATGTATTGTAAGTCCATCTCAATTTGCATTCATGAAAGGAAGGAGTAACATTGATAAAATCCTATTTATCTATAAATTGTTAAAGTGGTATAACATAAAAGGTCTCTCCCCAAGGTGTGTTATGAAGGTGGATTTAAGAAAAACTTATGACTCCATTAAATGGACTTTCTTAGAAATTATGTTTCCTGAGGTAGGGTTCCCATTCAAGTTTATTAGGTGTATCATGGAATGTATTTCTACTATTTCATACTCTTTAGCATTGAATGGTGGATTGACAATGCCATCCAAAGGTAGGAAAGGGGTTACGCAAGAAGACCCTATGTCTATTTACCTTTTTGTTATTTCCATGGAATACCTATAAAGAGAGTTGAATCAGCTGAAATGGGTGAAAGAATTTAGATTTCATCCAAGGTGCAAAAGACTAGAAGTAATGCCTATATGCTTTGTTGATACCTCTTACTCTTTTTCACATCAAACTTAAAGTCTATATCACTCATGCAAGAAGCATTCTGCAAATTCACAAAGGCAACTGGTCAACCTAACAAGGAGAAGAGCTAAGTATACATAAAAAGGGTCACAGAAGGCACAAATAGGAAATAATAACATGCTAGGCTATATGGAGGGTGATTTACTATTTAGTACCTGGGAATTCCACTCATCAAAGAAATTGAAAAATGTTCAATATATTCCTTTGGTTGAGAAGGTTACTAAGAGAATTTAGTGTTGGTCAGTAAGGTTACTAACTTATGCAGGGAGAGTATAGTTAATAAAGTTAGTTTTATTAGGAGTACAAACTTATTGGGCCCAAAAATTTATTTTACAAAAGAAAATATTCAAACTTATTGAAAGTGATGATATAACTTTTCTCTAGATAGGTTTAACTGTAAGCTCAAGGAAGGCCTTGTTTCATGGGAAAAAAATTATAGAACAAAGGTTGTAGGAGGATTGAATATAATAAGCATGTATCGGTGGATACAGGCAGCCATTCTAAAACTCATGTGGGTTGTAGTAGAGGAAAAGGAAATCCTTTGGATAAGATGGATAAATTCTTATTATATAAAAGGTGTACCTTTTGAGGATTTTCCTTCTCCAAAGAGTGCAACATGGGTGATAAGAAAGATTATAGAAGAAAGAAAGCAAGTAATGAGATGCCAACAACTACAGAGAGATCTGATAAAACTAGCTCAAATGGTTATTCATAGTAAGTTCTCTATAAATAAAATGTATACATGCTTAAGACCTCAATATGATAGAGCATAATGGAAGAGTGTGATACTGCAAGCTATGATCCATCCAAGGTACGAGTTCATATTATTATTAGTTGCATAGAGAAGATTAGCAACTGTGGATAATTTACAAAAGTTTGGATTGAGTATACCTATGGATTGTGTGTTCTGAACAAATGCCATAGATAAGTTAGGTCACTTGATCTTTGAGTGTTTGGTGACTCGAAAACTTTGGGCAACAATGTTGAACAGGATGAGGGTTACAAGAACAATTAAAGATTGGAATGGAGAGTTAAACTGGGTGAGTAAAGTTTTTAAGGGGGAATCTAGAAAAACTGGAATTATAAGCTACAACATTGCTTTAACTGTGACAAGTATTTGGAAAGATAGGAACTTAATGAGGTTTAAGAGAAAAACTTATGAAGAGAATAAAATCTATAAGAATTTTGGCATATGATATTCATATCAGAGGCAGAGATCATCCAAAGTGGCAATGTGTACTTAGCAGGCAGCTGTGATTCCCATAAGATGAAGATGAAGACACTATTGCGGAAAGGAAATAAGATAGTCAATAGAAGGAGTTGAATACACTATGATTGTTTATCCCTTGTATTGATTGTAATTCTAGTTGAATAGGTTGTGTAGAGCCTTAGTAGTGTATGAGATGAGGAACACAATAAGTCTATTATTGTTTCATTGCTTTGTAATGCTCAAGTTTGGTGTTAATGAAAATGCTAAATTATCAAAAAAAATAAGATATATTCAAACAATTATATTCCATTCCTGAAGAATGAGAACTTTTGATAAATATATATAGATACTTTCTCTACGGTGAATGTGATAGTATTTGGTAAAGATCATAAGTACGAGCATATTCTTGGTTATGAAGATATCATGACCCACTTCCAAAAGAGGTAGGATAATTTAGAATATATACTTTGAAATTTCTCTTTTGAAATTTACTCGAACAAATAGCACATTTCATGATAAACTTGGAGTTTACTAGTACAAATTACTATACCTTGGAATAAATAATTTTTTCATTCCAAAGATATGTGTGTTGAGATTCAACATATATTGAAAAACTCGAAGATTCTTCAAATAATTTTCTCATGATAAGTTGATTAAATTAGCTAATGATGGGATTGGTTCCCTTAAAATTCTGAAAAGTATAAATGGTGAATATGGGCCCATTCACCTTTCATGTGATATATTAAGATGCATTTATAAAATAATCACATGTGTGTTTATTGTCAACCTTTAGTTTGACATTTTCGAAATTGCTTGCTTAATATAATTGAGTTAAGAGTATAACCTTTACATTATTTAATCAAGACAATTAATCTTGATAATGGTTATTTTATATCCAAATTGGTTTATCATTGAATTCCTCCACTAAACAGCTAAACTATTGGTTATAAGAACAAAGCTTTATATATTGGTCTAAATTATGACTTGTTGTATGCAATAACACTTGTATATAAGAGGCCAATAAATTATGACTTTTTCTCCCTCCAGTTGGTTTAGGATCAGATCAAATATTTTTCATCTAATGAATTTTGATGTGCGGTATATAAATAATAAATATATTATGATGCACAAAGATGGATTATCCAAAGGAGATTGTGGGTATATGTTAGTTTTCTAACAGAGGGAGGAGAAATAAGCATTTATGAAATATGTTATGAATAATCATAGTTATGATCCTCATTCAAAAGATAATTCAAGTCAAATGCTAGAAGCATGTACAGACCCAAAGATAATTTCATATTTACCTGCAAATGCTCCTATTGAATGTTCCTAAAGGAGAAAGTCTATGGCATGAATGAAACATTATATATCATTCGGTTTTGAATATAATAATTCTTAAAATGTTGGAGAGGATAAAATGATCATAAGAAGGAGGAAATGTGCTCTTAAATAGCCTATGACATAACACTTCATCAAACCTCTTGAGAGGTTTATATATATTAAAGTAATAAAGTGATGAGATGTTAATAAGTCACGTCGTATTTTGAATTGATATAAATGATATATTTGTTAATTATATATTTGAATAATATGGCGCAATATGTAAAGGTTATGAGGATCTAAATTCTATGTTTATCTTAAGCATGCTGACTTAAAAATGGTTATCAAGGATAATATTGCATTTTAATAAGTGTAAAGCTTATTTGATTTGCAATTTAGGCACTAGAAGATGTCATACTTAATATTTTCACTTGAAAAAATTTATATGCAAAATCTCTTAAGGACTCAAAATGCCTGAAGCATATAAAGTTTTAGCTTATTTATAATCCTTATAATACATACATTGATGATTTGAATATTATTGCAATTCTTGGAGTTTCCAAAAGAAAGAGATTATCTGCTTAAATGAGAATGTAGAATTTGATTAGTCCTGAAGTACCATATTTATGCAATTGATCTATTTATAAACATTGTTATAACTATGGGCATGATATAGTTATACTCCAATATGGAGATATTGAAATAAGATCACTTGCATATTGCAAATAAAAGTGCTTGTATGGATATATTTATCCTAACAAATATTTGTTGATCATGAAATACAGATAATTAAAAGCTATACCCAAAGTTGATTCTAAACAAACTATATGTGTGCATTATATAGTGTGGTCAGTTATCACTACTATTTAAAATACACAGGAGTTAATTTAAAAGGATGAATCTAATATTGCATGAAAATAATAATATTTGAATAACTCAAGTGAAAGAAAAGTATGTATATTTCACCAAAGCTTTTCCATACACATGATCTTCAAAAGAATGGTGATATTAATGTGTAACAAATTCTTTCAACTGATTATATGTAACACCTTGAATCTTGATTCTAGTTTATAAAGTCCTAAATAGATGAGGCATGAGTATTCGAGGTGATTTAAGGTCTTAAACATCTCATAATACAAATTTGAGATCAATGCTCTTTCAATATGCTTACTTTTGATTATACTTCATGGTTGGGTATATTTTAAACGACCATATTTTTATCTATAAAGAGTTAGGTGACTCGTAACCTATCCACATATAGGTCTTTGAGTATCATTTTCGAAGCAACAAACCTCGTGTCATTTCAAGTTCAGAGTAAAATATTATGGGTATTTTACTAAAGACTGCATGACAATAAAATATCTCTGGTGCCAAATCACCACTTATGGTTTGATGGAGCATGACTCGTGCTTTAAAAAGGTAGGACTCATAAAGTGAGCCGTATTACAAAACTAGTAGCTTTTCTTTGTTAAGAATCCATAAGACCCAACCACGAGCCGTACACTTCAAGATCAAAACTCGTACTGTTGAACCTTAGAAACCCAAAATTTCAGCCCCCTTTGTCCGATCCACATCACAAGCCGTGATGTGGAGGACCACGATCATGGTACATAAATCATGTTGTTGCTTCCCCAAACTAGTAAATTGAGTTCACTTCACGACTCAGTGAAGTGCACTTCATGAGCATGGAGTGCCATTTCAATCATGTTTAATGATGGATATTTTGGGAATTTTCTTTGAATTTTATCTAAACCCATGAAATTTTAGATTCCAAAAACAAGAAAAGAAATATCGTGAATCCAAAAATTATTTTTCTTTTGGTTTTTTCTTTCAACTTCTCCAAAGAGTCAAGAACTAGGATTTTCATAGACTTCATTATAGAAGATTGATAGTTTATTTTCACCATCAAATTTCTTCTATCAGGTAAATGGGATTTCAACAAGAACTCCTTTCATCTTGTGCACAAAAATTATTTTCTAAATATGGTTTTGAAGATGTAGAAGCATGTTAGGGTTCTTGTTTAATTCTATAAACTATATTTTCCTAAAGAGATAATTTACTTGATGTTTTTGAATTAGAATTAAGAAGTTTCCAAGATGATTATTTAATTATAAGACTCCTCATGAGTTAGCGTATTTTCATAATTGAAGTAAAAGAAAGAAAGAAGCTTTGAGGTAAGAATTGATGGTTGTTTTCAAGGTTTATTCTTAAAACTTGAATTGAGCATTGAAGTGTCATTTACTTGACTTACTACATGATTTGAAGTATGAACATGAAGCATGTCTGAATTGACTATCTTAACTTACTAAGATTAATTAAGGAGAAGTTGTAATTTTATTCCTTAATTGATGAGTTGTGAAGTGAGAAGCTAATGAAGAATCTAATTTGACTATGCTTGCCTATTTTGGATAAATTAAAAAAAGTAGTTGAAAGAGTAAGGAAGGTCTAGTGGTTCATTATAGAATGTTCATTAGTCTAGAATCTTTAAAGAGAAAGTCAATGACAATAAATATACTTTTAAGGGGGAGTATTAGCACCGAGGGTGGGCAAAGGCCCTAGACAAAGGCCCTTATATCCCAAAATGCAAAGCCTAATGAAGGAATTATTATTATTGTAGCCCAGTAAGTATGCTTGTAGTCTGGTTGGATACACTAGAGAGAGTATCCTTTCCCTTATGCAAGGTTAGGAGCCCCTACACACAGGGTAATATGTGCACTTCATCACTTTATGTCGTGAGGTATGTCGATAATAGAAACTCCTGAAGAGAAGCTAAAATTAAAATGTTTTGAAAGGAAGAAAGTGAAATTTTACTTTGAATTATTCTTTATCTTTTGTTAAAAACTAAAGAGTCAAGCTAGTAGCTGAGATTACTCGAGATATGAGCTTTTTAACTGTTTTCATTATAAACTACTAAATTGCTTATTTGAGTTAAAGATAAAGTTGAGATTTACTATCATGCATTTTATAGTGTTTATCATTATACTAGATAACATGCTTTATACATACTCATGTATAAAGCATACTCATGTATTAAATACGTATTGTGTATGTTGATTCTACTCTTGAAGCATGTGTTAACCACTATGAAGATATTGCCAACCATTCGAATGTTCAAGGTTGACACTTCTTACATTCCTAAAAGATTAGACGATGGGTGAGTTCTCACTTGATTTGATGGAAAGTTATAGAGTTATTTATTTTGTTAATCTAGAGCTTGGAATTTATGTTTATTATTTACTATTTTATTTTTTTGAGACAAGCTAGTAAACTTTTGTGCTAGAAGTCCATTATTTAGCTAGTAAAAGATTTCAGAATGAGATGTATTGGTTTTGAGACTTGAGTTATCTATTATTTTATTCAAACTTTGTAAGGAACTCATTACACTTTCGATATTATTATTTGTACTTCTTATGAGTGATATGAGTAGAGTTATGCATGATTTAAGTAGTTCTTTCGAGTCTGCTTGGGTGATTCATTGGCTAAGGATGTCGATCCCGCCTATGGGGTGAATTTAGGTGTGGAAAGCTTGGTATCAGAGAACTAGGTTTATAGAGTCCTACTTTATGTCTGAAATCCAACATTAGGTAAGATCTCGGTTGTGGGTGTGGCTGCAGTACATCTATGATTGGGAGGATACAAAACATTTAGGAAATTTTTCTCATTTATTAATGACCTATTTAGTGCTTTATGAATTTGAGATATTTTTTCTTTCTAACTCTTGCTTTACATATTTTAGATCATGCCTCCATGATGATCAGCTTGCCAGGACAGGAACCACAACCAGCAGAACAAGAATTCACCAACTCCTAAGTTGTAGCAGACACCAACAAACATTACCACCACAGAGTTGCACAATATGATGCATATGATGGCTCAGATAGTGATAGCTTAGGCTTGTCGTCCAGTTCAGGTTCCTGTGGTTCATCTAGTTTCTCTTCATGTTAGAGTTATAAGGGCGAGGGAGTACTTAAGGTTGATTCCTCTAGAGTTCCATAGTTCGAGAACTTTAAATGATTCGAAGAGCTTTATTGAGGACTTTTGTTGGATTTGAGATATGATAAGAGTTCTTGATATTGATTGGGTTGACTTGGAAGCATAGTATCTGAAGGATGTTGCCAGGTATTGGTGTGAACTATGGAGGAAAAACAAGGGAGTAAGAGTTGTTCCACCATCTTAGGATGAGTTTGAAACTGCATTTAAAGGTCGATTCTTTCCTAGATAGAAGAGGCGAGAGAGGGATCGTGAATTTCTATGTTTGGAGAAGGGCTCTATGTATATGACTGAGTACAGCATGAAGTTCACTAAGTTATCAAGATATTCTCTGTAGATGATTTTTTATATGCATACCAGGATGGATATGTTTGTTTTTTATTTTTCTCCTTATTTGATTCAGTCGAGGAGAGAAGTTATGTTGAGTACATAGACATTAGTAGACTCATGGTGCAGACAATAAAAGATAAGTTAAGTATAGAAAGAGTCAGCAGAGTAAGAGGGATAAGACTAGTCATTCTGGAGCTAGTTAGACTAAGTTCGATGAGTTCAGACAACAACAGCAACAGTAGAGTTTTAGGGGATCATCCCCTTAACTATTTAGGCCTCTAAATAATTAGAAAAACAAGCCAGCTCAGCATGGTGGTGCTCCAATATGTACAAATTATGGTAAGCCTTATTGGGAAGAGTGTAAGGCTTGGTCTAATGGATGTTTTGGGTGTGGGAAGATTGTTCATAGTGTTTGGGATTTCCCTTTAAAGAACTGTTATTCATGTGGGATGACAGGGCATAAGAAGAGATATTGTCCCATAGTTCTACAGGGTGGTTCCATAAAACAGACTACAACTACAATAGCAGCTCCAGAAGCACGCCAGCCTCAGCAGGGTGCTATTACTTCTACCTATAGAAGATAATGCCAAAATTATTTGTATATTTTTGGTTCTCGTCAGGATCAAGAGCAGACAGTTGATGTGGTGACAAGTATGTTGAGAGTTTATGAGTTGGATATATATGCATTGTTAGACCCTGGATAAACTCTTTATTTTGTTTCATTGTATGTATCTAGACAGTCTGTTTTAGGGATGGTTGTTATTGTTGATTTGCATGATTTAGATATGGTAGACTTTTATATGATTTTGGGCATGGGTTGGATCCATTCATGTCATGTTGTTGTTGACTATAGGACTGTCCACTTTCAGTTTCCTAATACACCTGTCCTTGAGTGTGAGAGTAGTATAGCTAATCCAAACGGTAGGTTCATTTCCTATCTAAAGGATTTAAAGATGATTGATAAGGGATGTCTTTATCATTTGGTTTGATTTCAGGAATCTGAGTCTTGGACTCCTGGTATCCGGTCTGTCCAAATAGTCAGTGAGTTTCTTGACGTATTTCCTAAGGATTTACCTAGATTCCCTTTGGAAAGAGAGAGATAGACTTTGGTATAGATGTTGTTCTAGGCACTAAGATAGTTTCTATTCCACCATATAGGATGGAACCATCAAATCTTAGAGAGTTGAAGGACCAGTTATCGACCTTTTAGAAAAAGGTTTTATCTTTCTGAGTGTCTCTCCTTGAAGTGCTCCTGTCTTATTTTTTCTTAAGAAATATGGTTCCCCCTTCATATGTGCATTGATTACCATCAGCAAAAAAAGTCACAATCAAGAAAAAGTATCCCATTCTAAGGATTGATGACTTATTTGATCAGCTGCAAGGTGTTAGCAACTCTGCTATCATTGATCATCATTCTATCTATCATCAACTTAAAGTTAGAGAATCAGATATTTGAAAGATAAGTTTTTGTACTATTATGGCCATTTTGAGTTCATGGTCATGTATCTTGGTTTGACTAATGCTCTCGTAGCTTTCATGAAACTCATGAATAGGGTTTTTAAGCCCTACTTGGACCTATTTTTGATTATCTTCAATAATGATGTTCTGGTTTATTCCAGAAGTAAGGAGAAGCATAAAAACCATCTCAAGGTTGTTCTTGAGACCCTTAAAGAGCGTCAGCTTTATGCTAAGTTTTCTAAGTGTAAGTTTTGGATTCATTCAATCTCATTCCTTGGTTATATCATTTCTAGCAAGGGTATTAGGGTAGATTCCCAAAAGATTAATTTCGTTCGTAATTTTTCGAGACCTACCTCTCTATTAGACAACCATAATTTTCTAGGTCTAGTTGGGTATTACCGTAGCTTTTTCAGGGCTTCTCTTCCATAGCCTCTCCCTTGACCTGATGGACTTATAATAAAGGGAAGTTTGAGTAGCCTAATACTTGTGAGAGGAGCCTTCAAGAGTTGAAGGCTAGGTTGACATCTACTCCGGTGTTGAATTTTCCTAATGGATCTTATAGGATTGTTGTGTATTGTGATGCTTCAACAGTTGTTCTGGGTTGTGTTCTGATGTATCATGGTAAGTTTGTATCTTATGCTTCTATACAACTTAAGGTTCATGAGAAGAATATCCTACCCATGATATTGAGCTTGCAACTGTGGTTTTTCTTTAAAATTATGGAGACACTATTTATATAGAATGCGTGTAGATGTCTTTACCGATCATAAAAGCTTGTATCATGTATTTAATTAGAATTATATGAATCTTAGACAGAGAAAATGGCTTGATTTATTGTAGGATTATGATATGATTGTGATGTACTATTTGGGAAAGGCCAATGTAGTGACTGGTGCCCTTAACATATTTCCTTTGGGGAGTTTGTTGCATGTTGATGGAGATAAGAAGGAGTTAAATAGAGAGGTGCATAAGCATGCACACCTTGGTGTTAGATTGATTGGTGCAGATGATGGTGGTATGCTTGTTGAAATTCTTTAGAGTCATCCCTTTTTGTTGAGGTGAAGGATAAAAAATATAGTGATCCAATCCTAGCTAAGCTGAAAGATGCAGTCCATAAGCATAAGGTGCAGGTTTTCTCTAAAAGGGGAGATGAGTTTCTTCTTAATCAAGATCTCTTGTGTGTTCCAATAGTTGATGGGTTGAGAGTGAGAATTAAGTCATAGGTCCATAGTTTCCGGTATTCTATTCATATTGGAGCTACTAAGATTTATAAAGATCTCAGAGAGATGTATTGTTAGGAAGGTATGAAGAAGGACAAAGCACAGTTTGTAACTAAGTGTACTAATTATCAGCAAGTGAAGGTAGACCACCAGACCAGCAGGTGAGATCCAACAGTTTGAAATTATGACATGGAATTGGGAGGTGATTAATATAGATTTTGTCATCAGTTACTGTTAGCCAAGAGGTATGATTCCATATGGGTTATAATAGAATGAATGACTAAGTCTGCTCACTTCAAACCTATTCACACCAGTTATTTAACATAGTAGTATGGTAAGATCTACTCGGGGGAGATTGTTCGTATGCATGGTATACCTCTGTCTATTATATCATATTGTAGTCCACAATATAAATCTAAGTTTTGAAAATTATTTTAGAGGGGTCTTGATACACAAATTCAATTAGGTACGGCTTTTCATCCACATACAAATGGCCAGACCAAGAGAACTATTTGGAATTTTGAAGATATGCTAAGGGCGTGTGCAATTGATTTTAGGGATAAGTGGTTTGAGCACCTAGCTTTGATAGAGTTTGCATACAACAACAGATATCATTCAAGTATTCATATAGATCTATTTGAGGCATTGTATGAGAGATGGTATAGGTCTCTAATTATTGGTTCGAGGTTGGTGAGGCAGTTGTTGTAGTCCCAGAGTTTGTTCTTCATGCTATGAAGAAATTCCAAACTATTCGAGAGGGGTTAAGGACATTCTAGAGGAGGCAAAAGTATTATGCATATGTGAGGAGAGATCTAGAGTTGATGTAGGTGATTGGATGTTTCTGAAGGTGTCTTCTACAAAAGAGATATGATATTTGGTAGAAAAGGCAAGTTAAGTCCAAGGTACATTGTCCTTTATCAGATTGTGAGGAGAGTAGCCAAGTTTACCTATCGGTTAGATCTTCCATTAGAGTTAGCAGTGGTTTACCCTGTATTTCATGTCTCTTTATTGAGGAAATGCATGAGCTATGATAGTTCCAATCGAGGATATCAACATTCATGATAGTTTGACCTATGAGAAGGATCAGGTAGAGATTCTTGATAGACAGGTTTGTCAATTGAGGAACAAAGATATAGTGTCATTTAAGTTTCTATGGAGGAACCAAATAGTTAAGGGAGCTACTTGGGAGGTAGAGGCAGATATGATGAGCAAATATCCGCATTTATTCCCTTCTAATCCCATTCATTTCTTGAAGTATTAATATCTCTATTCAGCTTGTGTACATGTTAGTTCATGAGCATGTAAAATGTAGCATTTCATGAGTCCATTGAGTGTATCCATCCATGATTTGAGTAGGGTATTGAGGTTGAGTTGAGGTAGTAGTACATGAGTCCCTATTTGTGCATTTATGTGCTATTTGACTAGTTTTGATGTTGAATCCAATTTTTGCATTTTTCATGTTTACTAGATGAGTTAGTATTATATTCAGATTTAGTTTGACCAAATAAATTCATTGGATACCATACTTATGTCAGGTTCAGTCAGTTGATCAGTTTCGATAATTGAGTTCCCTTTGTTCTAGCTATAACATTAATTCAAGGACGAATGATCCCATTAGGAAGATAATGTAACACCTTGAAGCTTGATTCTAGTTGATAAAGTCCTAAATAGATGGGGGATGAGTGAATGAGGTGATTTAAGGTCTTAAACATCTCCTAATACAAATTTGAGATCAATGCTTTTTCAATATGCTTAGTTTTGATGTTAATTCGTGCTTGGGTCAATATCAAATAAGCATATATTTTCATCTATAAAGACTTAGGTAACCCATGACATATCAATAGATAGGTATTTGAGTCCAATTTTCAATGCAAGAAACCGCGTATAACTTTGAGTTTGGAGTAAAATGTTATAGGTAATTTACTAAAGACTGCACTGAGGTAAAATATCCCGGGTGCCAAACCACGACTCGTGGTTTGAATGAGCATGACTTATGGTTTGGAGAATGACTCGTACTTTACAAATGTACAACTCGTCTACACAACCAAAAGCTTTTCCTTTTTCTAATAAGACTCCACGACCCAACCACAACCCGTAAACTTTAAGATCATGACTCATACTCCCCACTCGTACCGTTGAACCTTACAAACCCAAAATTTTATCCCCCTTTGTACAATCTACATCGCGAGTCATGATGTGGAGGACCATGATTCATGGTCCATGACTTGTAAGGTTGCTTCCCCAAACCATTGAAATAAGTTCACTTCAGTACTCATTAAAGTTCACTTAAAGAGCCATCGTGTGCTACTTAACGAGTTGTGAAGTGCTTCTGAGGTGTTTCAAGAATGATTAATAAGTTATTTGGGAATCTTGTCACACCCTAAAATCTAGGCATGATATAACTTACCTTCCCAACCCAGTAGTTCATCCTAACTCACGAATAACTAAAGTAAATAATCATATATACGATGCGGAATGTAAAATTCACAAGTGAGATATAAACTAAGGAAGTCTTTTATTAATCCCCAAAAACAGGTGTCACTGTACATAGCCACTAAATTTCATTATAGAAGTCTTAAGTCTTTCAAATATCTCTTGTAAGTAAACATAAGGAAATGTAAATAATAGGAGACATCCGAAGACTACTGAAGAGATGGGCAGCTACCTCGGAATGTCTCAGAAGGAGCCAGAATAAGCATAAATAAGCGAACACTGGATCCTAGGCCTGAACCTGCACAAAAGTGCAGAAAAATCAAGAGTGGGTACAAAACAAAGGTACTAAACAGCGTCTCGGTTTGCAAACTATAAAGAGAAACAACAAATTCTCCAAATACTACAACCTGGAAACAGTTTATATACCACAACCCAGAAACAGTTTATAATCTAATACAACCTCTCAACCGTCATCTAGCAATCTCAATGTTACACATAATCTCCAGTTATTTCCCCTTTATCACCCAATATCACCGTCAAGATGTCAACCAAGTATCTATAATTACACATAATCTCCAGTTATTTCCCCTTTATCACCCAATATCACCATCAAGATGTCAACCAAGTATCTATAATCCCAAGTCTTCCATAATTTTAATACGATCAAAATATAAGTTGAAATCACGTTATGAATAGGTTACCACAACAATTATCATAGAGTGAGAAAGTTAAAAAGGTTACCAGGCCTCACACTCTGCTAACGCGGAGAGTATCATAATAGAGTAACAACAGTTGTACAATAGCAAAACTCTAAGTTTAAAAGTGACTTCGAATGGACCCTCGGGGTTCATTCTGAAACCCATGATGATAAAATATGTATGCAAACATAGTATTTTCAACGTTACGGACTTAAAAAATCATCAAATCATGTATAAGGGGTCTCCTTGACCCTATACTAGTTAAGGGTCTATTTTAACAAAACTCACTAAACTACCCCCGGGCTTCACAAAAATATAAGACCTCATTCTAGGTGAAATTCCACATCCCAAATCCAATGGAACCAACTTATATTTTATCCTAGAACTCTCAGACCAATTGTTGATTCAAGTCAACCATTTCACTTATAAATTCAACTTTAGTCCATCGAGGCACTCAAACTTACCATGGAAGGTCTAAAACAGAACATGAAGGTGTAATTAGACGAAACTCAACCTTTCAGAGCTGATGAAACTGAAAAAATTTTGATATGAGGTACCACACTCAATATGACCCCCAAACCTCCTCATTTTGAACCTAAGGCTCCAAAAACTCAAATTCCTCACACTTTTACATCAAATCACATCCCGTACCCGAACCAACCATGGAATCACATTTATTTTGATATAACAGGACCACGGGAAGGGTAAAATAGTTAGAATACTTAAAAAAGAAGAAATGAACTATAGGTTCATTACAACATCCACCACCAAAAACCATGTTCATCCCTGAACATAAAAAATAAGAAAATGGTCAAAAAACTGAGGATAATGGATATGCATATCAGAGTTGCTCTCCGAAGTAGCCTCTTTAATCAGGCGATGTCTCCACTATACCTTCATAACAGGTATCTCTTTGGTCTGGAGCCTCTGAACTTGTCAATCAAGTATAGAACCTAGCTCCTCCAAAAATGATAAAGTTTGGGCTCAAACTCAAAGCATTCCACTGAAGTACGTGAGACTCATCGGTCATTACCTCTGAAGAATAGATACATGAAAAACTAGATGTGACGAACCAGGTGGAAAAGCTAACTTGATTACCACATCTCGCTCCCACTATAGAATCTCAAAAAGACCTATGAAATGAGGACTCAACTTCCCTTTCTTTCCAAATCTAATCACACCTTTCATGGGTGAGTTCAACCATAGTCCATCACCCTTTATGAACTCTAAAGGTCTAACCCTCTTATCAACATAACTCTCCTGCCTACTTTGGATAGAAAGCAGTTGGGTCTGAATCAAGCTAACTCTATCCATGGAGTCTCACGATAAATCTATACTCCATGGTCTCTCCTCAGAAGTATCGAACCAACCAATTAGAGATCTACACCTTCTACAATATAATGCCTTAAAAGGTGCCATCTGGATCCTTGAATGGTAATTGTTATTAAAGAAAAACCCCGTGAGTGGTAAGAACCGGTACTAACGACTACGAAAGTGAATAACACAAGCTTGCAGCATATCCTCAAGCACCTGTAGAGTGCTTTTGACTGACGATGTCTAAGGATAAAAGGTTGTGCTCATATAAAGATAAGTACTTATCTCATATTGTATAGTACTCAAAAAGTGTGAATTAAATTGCGTACCTCAGTCAGATATGATAAAAATGAGGGTACCATGTAACCGCACTATCTGACTAATATAATACTCTGCCAACTCCTGAGTTGTATCTCACCTTCAATAGAATGTAGTGAATGGACTCGGTCAAATGATCAAAAATCAACCAAATGGTTTCATAACCACCTGGAGTAGTAGGCAACCCAAAAATGAAATCCATGGCTATACGATATCACTTCCACTGGGGT
The DNA here is from genome assembly GCA_039654485.1 of Withania somnifera. Lineage (NCBI taxonomy): Eukaryota > Viridiplantae > Streptophyta > Magnoliopsida > Solanales > Solanaceae > Withania > Withania somnifera. Next base: position 22,232 of record JBDJHY010133808.1, read on the forward strand.
ATAGGCATCCTCTTTGACACACCTTCTGGCCTCTGGTGCTTAAACTTTACTTGCTAAAAGTTTAAGCACCTAGCAACAAAGTCTACAATATCCTTCTCATATCACACCACCAATAATACTGACTACATATTCATCGCCCCAAGATAAATGGAATATCTAGAACTATGGGCCTCTTGTAAGATCAATCTCACTAAATCACTGAACTTAGGGATGCAAATTGCCATGAAACCAAACCCCATATTCCGAAGATGAAGTGGACGACTACTACATTAAATGTGGAAGTATATCAAAAGTGAAGATAAAAATAACACTTTGCGAAAATCTTAAAGAATAACACAATCTACCTAAAATCTGCTATCAGTGTCAAACGAACCACTAAGTATAGAATGATAAAACTGAAGTAAGTGTTGTATAATGATATCTCCAAAATACAATGGAGATCAACAAAAACATAAGTCCGAAGAGAAGCAGGAACAAGTTGGGTGACCAGTTCACCTTGAATCTCTGATGTGAATAAGATTTGAATGAATAGCTATATGTATCACGAACGGAACCTGTACACTCGGATCTGCACATGTACAAGTGTAGTATGAGTAAAAGTCATCGTAGAAACCCATATCCAGTAGACTTCGAGGGCCCATTGAGCACATAATAATAAAAGTAGTAAATAACAGAGTATAAAAGCAAATAGTACAATACGGGAAACTCGCAACTCAATACGAATCAAGTTTCACATAGACTGATATCGCTAGTTAATCACATAACAGGATCTCAGGCAATGAAAGAGAATGTACCCGGCATCCTTGCAACAACATATGTGAAATATAACATAAATGGGAATCAAAGAAGATAGGAGTAGAACATGGTCGGTATATTGGTAACCACAAGTAAAAGGATAAATAACTTAATAGAAGTGTAAAGAACTAATCCCACATAACATGAAACAACGAGTAACCAATAAGGACAACTATGCAGTAATACGGATAATAAAGTAAATCAATTAAACACTGACAAGTCCCCCATAAGGAAGCACAGCGTACACAAAGACATACTCACCCATAGGCCCCCCATTCTGACCTATGAGCACACTGAAGAAAACAAGTGCGGAAAAGTAAACATAC
>JBDJHY010133809.1:0-13457 GCA_039654485.1 Withania somnifera
CCTCACTTAGCCTAATTTCATCATTTCGGAGCTGCTGGAAGCATCAGAATTTCATTTCGACACTCTAAACACCAAAATACTATCAAAGCTCCTTGTTTAGGCTTTAACTTAACAAATTTCCATAACTCACATAATTAGCAACCGAATTCCAGAAATCACAAACTCACAGTCGAACTTGACCTTGTTTGGCCTTCCGGAGCTAACAGAACTGTCAGAATTTAGTTCTGAGCTCTTCTTGAAGGAATGTTGACTTTAGTCAACGAGTACTAAATGTAAAGCTCTAAAACAAGGAATTCGAGATATCTCTCGATCAAGTTGCCATGGATCCAAACTATCGGTCCCAGTAAGTCATAAATAACTTGGGGGAACTACCGAAATGCTCTAGGATGCAAGACACTACATATTTATCATAAATGACCTTAAGGGTCATTACATACTACTCCACCGTTATTTGTTCTGGGCCAAGGTTAGACTTGTCTATAACTGAGAGTGACTTATTGGTAAGACCTTTTTCCCAAATTCATGTTATTTATGATTTTATAAACATGGTTTCATCTTTATTTCTTGATTTTTTAGAAGATTCAATTTGGGATTTGAAGGCCCAAACTTTTATTTAATAAATTGAGATTTGGATTACCAAAATTAACTTAATTTTAGATGAAACTAATATTTGAACTCCCAAAAGGATGGATAACTTGAATTTCATGAAAATTATTCTATTTTAAAATGGGTTCCGGGACTTGACATTTTTGGAAATTTTTTTACCCGAATCAAAGTACATAAATATGGATTTTGTTCTTTATAATTTCTTATAGGAAAAAAATATTTGTCTAGATTTTGCTAATTTGGAGGCTTTTCACAAAGGGAAGACTCACACTTGATTATTTTCTTTGTTTTTAAGGCAAGTGGAGGTTCTGACTCTCGTAGAGAGTGTCCTAGGTACTTGTATTGTCAATACCTAAAATCGAAGTTATGATTGCACCTGCCTTTACCACCTAGACAGGTAATCCTGAACAATTGTATAAGGGTAACTGTGTTAAATAATGAATCAGCAAGAAGAAAAAAAAAGGTATGATATAAAAATTCAACTACATAACCATGCTAAAACCAGTGTCACTATGTACAAGACTCTAAGTATGAAAAATACATAGCAAAAAATACACAATTCTCAAATGTATAAAATCCTCAAGTAGGATCTAATTCATAAATAAAAGAGTTTAGGCATCTGCCACATAACCAAAAGCTACCTCAACTCTTTAAAAACTCAAGCCTCGAACTTGATCTGAAGGAAGATAATCAAACCACACCGTACTCCACACCGACATAGGTATAGAGAAGCAAGAGAGCGAGGACCAAATAACAAATGGGTACCCAGAAAGCATCCCTGGCGTGACACTAAAACAAAATAGTGATGAATCACTAACTAATCCAATTATCCCACCACAATCTTCCAGACACCGAGATGGAAATCAGTCCAGCACTAGTAATTTATAATGAAAGTAAATGATAGATACAGGGCTTGGTGGTGATAAACTAATAAAAAACTTAGGAGAAATGTGTCATCTACAAATAAATCTAGATTTATATTGAGATAATATCAGCAAGGCATTACTAGTTGACTTAATGACACATCAATATTCAAGTGAAACCACTTAATACATATCAAACATAGAATCCCATCGATAGTCCATTCGGAGGCGGCCTCCCTTTAGATTCCATTTCAAAACTCATGGGACGAAAATCCCATTCATTGTGCTAATAGATGGAGTCCATAGAACCTTAATTAGTTCTTGTTCCACAAGTTCGACCATGGTAGTAAGGTTACATCTGATACAACCGAGAAACAAACTCACGGAATGAATACTAATAAGAATAGGCCAAGGAAAATAATTTATCAATATCAATCTTGACCATCTCATAATGTCAATCACATCTAGATCCATCAATTTATTTAACTCATAATCAGCAAAGGCATTTTTATCACTTTTCATCATAACCAAGAGGCTCTTACCATTGGAATTATCATATAATATCATTGCTATAATAGTAAACCAACTCAACGTATGCACCTTTCACTATCTAGTATGTTTAGGACCCATGGGGGCTAGCTAATCGATATACCACTAGACACCTCAGACTTACCTAGCATGACTAGAGAATTCCTTCATATCAAACTTAACTGGAAATACTAAAAAGTTCCACAACTTCAAACTTAACTAGAAAAACTAGGTAGTTTCATCACCTCGACCCTTGGATGGAAAGATAAGTGTAGTGCATATCATCAATACTTTTATATGTTCAAACTCGAGTGCAAAAATCTATCAATAATAGATTGTAAAAATTGAGAAATATGACATAATGAAAGTGAATAAATCAAAAAACCTCCAAAGCCTCCACACGAGCATACTATAAATATCGGATCATAAAATTAAGGCCTAAACACAGGCATTGTCAACAGTCAATGTCAAATAAGTGCCTAAACCACATCTAGGTATCACAATGACTATACAACAACTCAACTCAGCGGAGGATAAGAAAATCAAGTCATAAGCATTTGTTTTTTTCCTCTATTATTTCCCCCGCAAGCTCGACTCTAATGTCCGACTGAATACTCGCCACTTCACCCATATGGACATCTCCAAATAACCCCTATTACTTCCAATTACAAGTAAATGATGCGTAACAAAAATCCTTCAATGCTTTGTAATAGGGCCAAGCCTCCAGTTGCCTTAAATGAAGAAAATACAATCAATTCGGTGCCTTCACCCTATACTGAGCCTCCGATTATGCTACATCTAATAAAATATGAGCTAAGCATAAGAAAGTAATAACTTTAATACCCATATTGATATTCTTGAAACTGGTTCCAAAATTACCCTAAAAGGCAAAAATTGAGGGTTAAGAGATTTTGTAAAAATTCTTTATTGAAATTCATGTTTCTTATATTTCAAGGATCATAAATATGAAACTTTATAAAAAATGTAGTGATCGACTCTCAAAATTCAAAAATATAATATCAATGATTTTCTCAAAGATCTCTAAATATAATACCTTGAAATCACCAAATTTAGATGTTAAATCGAGGGATAGTTAATGGGTAATTCATGACTTAATGTTTCAGAAATTTACACAAGTGATTCACATCGAAAAATATCCTTAAAAATACCCCAAGTGAGCTCTCCAATTAAGAAATGACAAAATTAGGAAAATGGCCCGTGCACAGTGATTTTACTCACTGGTGCACCTGAACATATGACTTTTCATATTTGCAGTGCTTTATTGAGTTCTTGATTAGCACTAATATCGGGCTCACAGGATTATGCTTCGCATTCTAGATCTACTAACCTCATTAACGGTGCTAACAGTGAACATACTCATTGTGTTCATGATGCCCTGACTGTGTTCAAGGTGATCAAAATAATACTCCTCCATGTTTGTAGTGCCCCAATTATGTTCGTGGAGAACAAAATGTTCTACACTGGAAACTGAGGCATGATAGCAAAATGCACTTAAATTTATTATCCTATTGGTCCCTCGGGATTCATTTAGGATACTGTGCATGCAAACCATGTATGCTACTTTACTAAATTCAACATTCCAGACTCAATGAAACCATCAAAATATGAATCTAAGGTCTCCTTGACCCGATAACTACCAAGGTTACTAAAATAGAAACTTTACTCAAAAAGATAATTTTGCACTCAGAACTTCCATAAAATATTTTGACCCTCCTTCTAGATTAAAAATGACTTCTTAAATCCAACAAAATAAAAAAAAAACTAAATATGAGTGTCCAATGATCAAATATTGACCAAAGACAAAATTTGGACTTAAAACTCAATTGTATCTCGTCAAATGAGCTAAATCAACACAAAAAGCCAAGAACTAAAAATGAAGGTCCTCCTAGATCAATTTCCACATTTTAGAGCTATCGTTCAAAGACTTGAAATTTCAAATGAGTTCCAGAGTTACATATTTCAACATAAAGGCTTCCAAGAATTAAAAATTTCTCAAAGTTTAAAACTTTTAGCTCCAAATTCAAAAAAATGCATAAACTAAATAATTATGGATCAGGGCAACTCTCAAGAAGGTTAAAATAATAATTTTATAAGAAATATCAAAATTGACCTTCAGGGTGATTCATGTATGTTGTTTTATTGAAATAAGGAGCAATGGAGACTACTTAGGGGTCTTTATGTGTGTGAAGTAATGATTATTCACCTATATACTAGAGTTAACATATATGATTTAAAATAAAATAATAAACATGGCTATAAATTTATTTATTAATTGGTTTCTCATTGAGTTGAGATAGTTATATGGCCTTGAAATTGACAACTATTGCTATTACACTTTATTGCCTCCTTACTTCATTTTATACCCTTGAGTTTCTTAGTTGAATTGATATGATTCCTTTTTATTGTTGTGACTATGACTGGCCTTGTTGATCTATTGAGTGATATTTTCTTTTACCATGACTTGCATATGATATTTCTCATACGTTAATGCATATTGATCATTGTCACAAAACTTGTTTTTGAGGTAAGGTCCAATGTGTGTTGGTCGACATTGTCATGATATATAATAGAAAAGAAATACAAATAGGAATTTGATATAAAAGGAAAAGGTTGAAGTGTTATTTACGACATGCTCATGATATTGATTTATGATATGAAAGTCAAGGGCCGATTGCAATTCCCAACATTGTAATGATACTGATATAAAATAACAAGGATCGATGTATGATTCCTGGTATTGCTAAGGTGCATCAGATATATGTACATCATATTTCATGGCATTGCAATGGATTACATATACATAGACTTGTTTACATGATTGATTTCATAATCCATGAGCATATCTGATGAGGATTATTTAGTATATCAATTTGATGTCATTATTGAATTGCCCCACTTATTCTATTGATGGGATGATATTATGAGCCCAAGATGGTCAATCATGATAAAATTATAGGACTTGTTTATAGTTTCAATGAGATGAGATAGTTATATTGTGAAATTGAAATGACAAAGCCTCTTGAAAGTGAAAAAAAATCCTGAGAAAGAATTTATTTATAATGAGTTGAGTTGAATGGATTTGTATTTAAAAGATTGGGATTATGAGATTGTTGATACTAATATTAATGATTTATTTACCTTGTCCTTTTTCCTTTAGTATCCATCCTAGGAGCCTATTTCTCGGTATCTAGGATGTATCTTTCTTAATAGAGATAGACATGTGCATTAAGGACTAACAGAGGTATTTAAGGACTGATTCCACTAAAACATAGAATAATTAGTGGGGTTTTCCCATGGGTTGTGGTCTAATTCAATAAAGAAGACCTGCCTCTAAATACGTTAAGGATGATAGGCTGCACTTGACATAGTTCATATTGGTTTCACTTGACGATTGATAATTTATTTTGAGTTTTCTAGTTGTACTTTATTTGATATTTTTATTTTTTGGATATGGATTTATTTATTTCCAATTATGTTGATTAATTTGGTACTCAATACCTTTCTTTATACACTTATGTAGGTTCAGAGATCAATATATTATGACCTTCCTTCTTAATTAATGTAATGACCCTTACGGTCACATTCATGGCTTCATATGTTCTTACTTTTTAGAGCTTTCCTGTAGTGACCGTAAGTCACTTATGGCTTATTAGAACTGGTGGTTCAGTTTTGGGGTCGTTCATTTGATCGTTATGTCTATTCCCTATTTTAGAGACTTTATTATTGAAATCGTTGACTTTAGTCAACATTTTTTGAAAAAGAAATCAAAATTGAATCCAATAGTTTTGTTAGATCCATAACATAGATTTTGGTCTAGATAGACTCTTGGTCTGGGTCCAGGAGATCTGGTTTCAGGTTTGTGTGAAATTTCATGTATTGTGTGCTTTATGTTGTCATTTTGGAGCTTGGATGGTTATTTAGTGATTGGAACCTCGATTGAAAATCTGACTGCTCCATCAGCTCTATAATGTTGAGTTTGGTTTAGATGAGTTTTTCGTTTGGGTTTTGAACTAATTGGGCTTATTTCGGGTACCCAATTGGAAAGTTGGTTATTTTGGAATAGAGTTGATGTTGATCAATATTTTATCAATACAACGTCGGACTAGAATTTTGTCCATATTGTTAAGTCCAAAATGTCATTTTCATACAAGTAGCATATTTGATTTGTGTTCTTCGAATCCCGAATGCATTCTAAGCATTGTTTTGAATTTTAAAAGTTGGATGATTTCAAATTTCATCTGTTGCTGATGTACTCTTCTTGCAATGCATCATAATGTAGTCTTCTTATTTGTATTCATGATCACAGGAGGTAGTCCACGTCATCGTATGATCCTCATTTCCCAAAACTCGCAGTCGCATTACTCTCTTCACGTGATTGCATGATGCCCTTATTCCCAAACCATTTCAATTGTGCTGCCTGAGCCACACATTTGTGATAGTCAATTTTTCTTGAGCTCGTGATTTCAAGCCATACCCACGTGATTGATAGGGTTGGTTGCCAGTAGGTATATAAACCTTAGAAAAGACGATTTTCAGCATTTTTCTCATTTTTTTCACTTCCAAGCATTCAAAAAAGTCCAAAAGAATTTGTGGGTCCTTTCATGAGTGATTGGGTGACGTTGAAAACCTTACTTATTCGATTCTTCATCAATTATTGGTAAGTTTCCACTTTAATATTTTAGAATTTTCTACAAATTCCCCAAATTTCTCAAAGTTGGTCTTTTACTTTATTTCTGCATTTCAAGCTTATTTATTGATTATCTTAGCTCCAAATTATGGCTATGAGTTTCCTACAATGTGGGAAACATTTTTGTGCCCTTTGTTCAATATTTTGACTTCATGGGCCCATAGGCCTATTTTGTCCCATATTTTACCCCAACTATTTTCATAGCCTTATGGGTATCATTTCATCCATATTGATGTAATAGTTGTGTGATCATGGGAGATCGTTTGCATATTTTTGGAGATTTGGAGCAGTCCGAACATATTCTATACTGTATTTGTGAGCTTGTTTATGGAGGATTGGTAGGCTAGAGATTACAATCTTAGACTGGGATTATATGGGGAATAATTGAGATAAATAGCCATCCTTGGGTTGGGATTAGTAGGTTGGCACCAAAGACTATGTCCACTCTTTTAGTCAGTTTATTAATTTCATATTATTGTTTCATTTTCTATGATAGCTACCTTTTGACCCTGAATGGTCCTGTTTGACTCTGGAACATAGATGGTGGGTTATTGGGAATGTCCATGAGTCCCGAAAATCGACTTGGTTAGTTATGCTTGTTGTAGATATTGAGCATATGCAGGGTCATAGGGCTTGCCTATGATATTGTTTGTGGTTGAGCATATTATCATTAAAACTAGTTTTTATGTATTGATTTCTACAGTTTATGGCCTAGATCTCTATGTCACTAATTTTGAAACCTTTTAGGGTCTTATAGGCCCGTTTTCACCATTAAGAGATTAATATGAACATATTTGAGATGTTTTACTATTTTTCAATGATTAATGAGATAAGATTGACTTAACCACTATTTATAAGATATTACTAGACTCGGTGAAGCCCGAGCGCTAAACATTGAATATACATGTTGATTTGGGCTTAGTGATGCCTGAAAAACCTATTTTGATGATTTATACCAGCTCCAAACTTAGGAAAGCATGAGCATCTATTCATATCATGTTGATTCAAACCCGAGGAAGCCTGAATTTCATGCATAGAGTGATATTATGAAAATGTAGTTCAGTTCAAATAATTAATGATATGGTATGTAGGGAGGCCCTCTATAGACCCTTCTGACCCTGCATTAACTTGCATATGACTAGGGGAGGGTTATATGATATGACTTGGGGGTACATAGGGAAGTCCCTCCATAGGTTTTCCACCGCACAGACCTATAGGTATCGGATGGGAAAATACACAGGTATATTTCACATGTATTAGTACCTTTGCATTAATGTTTGTGTTACTTTTCTCACTTGTTTTCATTTATATACCTTCTTGTAGTATGGGATGCTAGCAGGTGAGCTTTACTTATTTGTCTCTATCAATATTATGGGGAATCATGGAGACTCTCTTTTACTTATTACTGTTTTGTTTCATTATTATGAGATAGAGTTATATTTTTATACCATTCTATCATGTTTCCCTTAGTGATATACTTTTTGTAGTTGGCTATCGTTCCCTTCTCTTTATTGAAGTTACCATATACTGCCACATTTGTTATTTAGTGATTTTCATTGGTTGTAAGCATGGATTCAGGTATGTTCCCTCCTTGTTTTGCCTAAACTTTTCCTTGTTGATGGCTAGTTACTTAGGATATTTTCCTGTTATATTTTTTTAGCTAGTTCCTCTACTTGTTCTACTTGTTGAATTTTGTGACTTGTATTTATTATCTGTTTACTTATTATCCTTATTTATTATATATTCTCACTCGGCCTTGACTACTATTTATTATATATTCTCATTCGGCCAAGGCTACTGGGTACCCGTTGTTTATAGTACTCATACTACACTTCATCTTCTATTGCATATTATGTATAAGATATCCACGTCTATTTTGGGTTTGTATTGAGATCTAGTTGTTGAGGTAGATGATGACTCTTGGAATTAGGAGATTTTCCTTTACCTTTCCTATCTTTTCATTTTGTTGTTTATTTTCTAAATAGACTTTGTATTTTTATTAGGATATTGTTCTCTTCTATTAGTGTCTCTTGTACTATATATCAGATTTTGGGGTTTATTTTTTACTGTTATAGACTTCCTCTTAGCCTCTTCATTTACATATACTTTTATCTTCCTCAAATAGACTATTATTCTTACTTTATGTGTTTGTTGGGTGGTTCTCCTACTGTGGGATGCAGGTGCTCTAATTACCTAAGAAATTGGGTCATGACAAATTGGTATTAGAGCCAGGTTTGTTGATATCGTCGGTACATTAGACATTATTTAGTAGAGTCTTACGGATCAGGTGTGGACATGTTCATATCTTATCTTCAAGAGGCTACACTACATTTTGATGAATTCCTTCTCTTTTCACTTTTATATTGAGCATGTGTCGAAGTTGTTTTTGAAAAGTCTTATTTGTTCATATTCTTTCTTCCACAGATGGCCCGTACATGATCTACGATAGAAGCAGGGGATGATGCACCTATTCCACCACCAATAAGAGCACCAGTGAGGAGTAAAGCATGTAAGGCCAAGGTCGACCGTGTGTTAGTATTTGTACTCCATTAGTAGCTACTTAGCCAATCAGAGCTGCAGAGATTGAGACTGGTCCTGTATGAGTTTAGCAGCCACCGGAGGTACATGGGTCTATTCTATTCTCTCATACGCTTTCATTAGTTTCAATATTGACCCCAGAGATAAGAGGGGTTTTTCTACACGTGGGTATGTCGGTTCAGCCGATAGTTGGGGTACATAATTTAGCCTCAGTTTTCGTTAGTCCAATCACACTGCCATCAATGAATACTCATGGATTAGGGGTGCCTCCTACACCTAGTTCTTATAGTTTGTATATTCCACCCTCTGTCTCAATAATCCTATTCAGGTGCCTCTAGTACCGGTTATACCTTCTTTAGCACAAGCAGTGCCCGCTCCATTCGTGGTTCTGCCTATTCCATCTCACACGCCTATGTCTGAATCATATCCTAAGGTGTTGGGTCGGTTCTTAAGTTTGAGTCCCCTGAGGTTCCTTAGTTTTTTAGATGAGGACCTCAGAGGGTTTATTGACAACTATTAGAAGCGATTTCATAACCTCAATTTGCTTGATTCTCATTGTGTTTACTTCATAGTTTATCAAATGGGTGGCCTATCCAAGGAGTGGTAGAGGTATTATTACTCTACTAGGTCTTTTGAATCCACTCCTATTTCTTAGACTTTATTTTGTGATATTTTTTTAGAGAGGTACATTCCTCATACCAAGAAATACCATAAGAGGGAGGAGTTTTTGGGACTTAAGTAGGGTTAACGTTGATTTTTGATTATGAGGTAGAGTTTAATAGGTTTTTTGCCTATGGTGCTAGCTACCTCTGTATTGAGATGGAGAGAGTCCATCATTTTGTTTATGGGTTGGATCCAGATATTCATCAGTCTGTTGAGGTTCTACTTGCTACAAAATAGTCTTTTTAGACCATTTTGGATCTTGTTCATATTATAGAGGGTCTTACTTGTAGTGGGAGAGTTAGAAAGGAGAAGAGGCCTCGGTAGTTAGGGTTGATTCATTGGATTAAGGCATGGTGGTAGAGGATCTGGTTCACAGGGTAGGACCCTACCTCAGCATCATTAGCAGAGGCAGTCTAGTTATCCATCCAAGCTTTCCTATAGGCTTCTGGTAGTAGATCCCAGGGTTATAAGAGTTAGACATTGGGCTAGAAGCATTGGGGTTCATCCGATCAGGGTGGCCATTTTGATTCTTCAGATTCCTCTTTCCAGTTGAGGCTAATTGGCCCATGTTATGCTTGTAGGGATATGGGTCATTTGGCCAGAAATTATCCTAAGATAGGTACTATTCAAACTGTAGCCTAGCCTCCTTCTATGCTAACTCTTATTCCATCTCAACTAGTTAGAGTCGTGCCACCTCAAGGCATGGTAATGGTTGTCTAGGTTGTAATGCTCCTCAATTTGGTAGGGACGGTGGTTATGATGGTGGTCTCTGTCATTTTTATGTGTGTTAGGTAGACTGAGTAGAGGCACCTGATGTTGTTGTAACAAGTACTATTTTTGTGTGTTATCAATAAGCTTTGTCTTTGTTTGATCCATTGTCTACTTGCTCCTATGCGTCATCTTATTATGCTCTATGTTTGAGTATGGTCAATGATCCATTACCTATGTAGTTATTTATCTCCACCCAAGTAGGTGATTCTTTAATAGTGGATTATGTGTTTAGATCTTGCTCTGTGATTATTGGAAATGTTGAGACTTGGGATGATTTGATATTATTAGATATGGTTGATATTTTTGTGATACTCTCATAGACTTTTATCCCTTCGTAGAGAGGTCATGGATTTTTATGCCATGACTATGACCTTATATATGCTCGGGGCATCCTCAGTTGTGTGGTAGATTTTGATTAGTCGCATACTGACGGTGATCATATCTTGAATTTAGGCTTGTTGGTTAGTATATCATGGGTTTTTGGCGCACCTTGCATATATTAGAGATGTTAGTGTTGATTCTGTAATTCCTAAATTAGTACCTATTTTTTTAGTAGTATTTGATGTGTTTCCTACTGACCTCCATACTACCATCTGAGCGAGACATTGATTTTGGAAATGAGTTAGATCTGGACACCAAGCCCATTTCTATTGCTCCTTATCGTATGCACCCAACAAACTTAGAGAGCTTAAGACTCAACTACAATATTTATTGGATAAGGGTTTTATCGAGCCTAGTGTTTTGCCTTGGGGTGATCTTATTTTATTTGTCAAGAATAAAGATACATTTATCCGTATGTGCATTGATTATAGCATTTGAATTATTTAAAAGTGATAAATAAGTATCATATGCCTCATATTGATGATTTATTTGTCCATCTCGAGGTTTATCCATCTTTTCTAATATTGTTTTGATGTCGGGTTACCATTAACTATGGATTCAAACTAAGGATATCCCAAAGACAGAATTTAGGACACGGTATGGTAATTATGAATTCCTTGTGATGTATTTTGGGTTGACCAATGCATTCGCATCCTTCACGAATTCATGAACTTTGTGTTTAGGCCCTATATCAAATCTTTTTCATTGTGTTTATCGATGAATTTTTTTTGCATTCGAGGAGTAGGTAGTATCATGAGCTCCATTCGAGGATTATTCTTCATACTTTGATAGATCATCAGATTTTTTCCAAGTTCTCAAAGTGTAAGTTTTGGCTTGAGTTAGTTGCATTTCTTGGACATGTGGTGTCCAAAGAGGGTATTAGTGTGGGTCCGAATAATATTACACTCGTCTATGATTCGCCTAGATCGACTACTCCTATGAAGGAATGTAGCTTTGTTAGATTTTCAGAATATTATCATTATTTCATTGAGGTCTTCTTTTCTATATCAATATCTCTTACTCGATTGACTAGAAAGTCTATTCCTTTCCAGTTGTTAGTTGAGTGAGAGACTTTCTTTTAGAGGCTTAAGACTATCTTGAATTATGCTCCTGTGTTTAAATTTTCAATTGACGGCCAGAGTTTCTTTGTCTATTGTGATGATTCTAGTATTGGTCCGAGTTGTGTTTTAATGCAGTAAGGTCATGTGATTACTTATGCTTGTAGACACCTTAAGGTTCATGAGCGTAACTACCCTACCCATGACTTGGAGTTGGTGGAATTAGTATTCATGCTCAAGATTTGGTACCACTATTTGTATGGAGTTCATTGTGAGATCTTCATCGATCATCATAGTCTTTAGTACATTATGAGTTAGGGGTAGCTTAATGCTTACCAGCGTAGGTAGATTGAGTTACTAAAGGACTATGATGTTTCTATCTTGTACCATCCGGTCAAGAAAAACATGGCAATGGATACCTTGAGCCGGAAAGTAGTGAGTATGTGTAGCTTGGAAGCCTTGTCAGTTTCTGAGATTCCTTTAACCTTATATATCTAGTATTTAGCTATATAATTTCTTAGATTTGAGATTTTATATTCATGCATATTCTTGATGCTATTTGGGCTCGTTCTACCCTGATTTATTATATCCAACAGCATTAGTTTGAGGATCTAGCTTTGAATGATATTCATGATCGGTTGTTATGGGGTGAGCCTTACTAATGTACCTAGGGTTTAGATGGTGTTTTGATATTACAGGGCATGTGTCCCTAGAGTTTATGATTTAGTTCAGTTGATTCTTCATGAGGCCCATAGTTCTTATTTTTCCATTCACCCAGGGGCAGCAAAGTTGTATAGAGATGTGAGGTAGACTTATAGGTGTATTGGTATGAAGAGTGGCATAGTTGAGCTCGTATCTAGGTGCTTGAACTTTCAGCAGATCAAGTTTGAGTACCATAAACCTAGTGGGTTCATACAGAAGCTTACTATTCCCGAGTAAAAGTAAGAATGAATTACTATGGATTTTATTTTAGGCTTGCCTCAGATTCCTGCAGCCACGATTCAATTTAGGTTATTATTGAAAGGTTGAATAAGTCTACATGCTTTATTCCAGTTCATACATATTATAGTGAAGAGAATTTTCCCTTTATTTATCTCAAGCAGGTAGTTCGATATCATAGTATACCAGTTTCTATTTTCTCTGGCCAAGGTACCAAGTTTACTTCTCAGTTTTTTAGAGTGGTTCAGTGTGGTATGGTCATCAGGGTTTATCTTAGCACAAAAATTGTCACAACCCGACTTCTCGGAGTCATGATGGCACCTACCATACCAAGTAGGAGAACCAACCCCCGTAGTTCATAGCCGAAGCGTAGGACTACTACAGTAAAAGCAGAAGAATAAG
>JBDJHY010133818.1:0-13456 GCA_039654485.1 Withania somnifera
CAGAACTGGAGCTGTAGTCAATAGGTCCTTGAGCTTAACAAAGCTCGACTCACACTCCTCAGACCACTGGAATGCAATATCCTTCCGTGTCAACCTGGTCAAAGGTGCAGCAATCATCAAGAAACCCTCAACAAAGCGACAATAGTAACCAGCCAGACCTATAAAGCTACGAACCTCCGTAACGAAAGTCGGTCTAGGCTAATCGCGCACCACTAGAATCTTCGCTGGATCAACCTCAATACTAGCCTTGGACACTACATGTACCAAGAATGCAATAGATTCAAGCCAAAATTCACACTTGGATAACTTAGCATAAAGCCTGTGTTCTCTCAATGCCTAGAGTACAAGCCTCAGGTGCCGCTCGTGGATTTACTTGTAGAGAGTAGTGTTCTTCTAGTGGTGCATCTGGCATACAAAGCCTTGAAGAATTTGTTCTTGATGCAAAATGATATTGTTGTGGTTTTTGTTAGGTTGATGCAGCCATGTAGGCTTTGTACTCTTTTTGGGTTGGTTGTTAGATTTGTTTCAATCGAGGCATTTTATGTGAAGTTGGCAGTCGGACTAGTTTTTCTAGTTATGGTGCTTCCTTTTCAGCAATTGGTTTGTATTGGGCTATGATTTCAGCTCTGTGGTTATGTATTCTATCTGGGAGTAGGAGTTCCTCAAGTTCATAAGTTCTTGATAATGGGAGTTCCATTTCCTATTTGGTTCTTTAGTTGACTTTATTTCAGGGTTGTACGTTATCTTAGTCAGTCAAAGGAGTTCTTGTGGTGAGATGGTGGTGGTTAAAAGTTGTGGTTGTGATTATAGAGTGTGTTAATAGCTTTGATGGGAAGGTAGAATTCAACTGGGTACTCATTCTTCTTGGTATCTCAGGTGTTCTGGTTCAGGAGGATTCTCAGTTTGGTATTCTTAGGTTGGTTGGCCCTAGTATGTGAGGTTCAAAGTGTTCGCCCTAGTTTCAGTCTCTGGTTTATGGGTATGTCTAGTTTTACAGGCAGTGGTAGCCACCACCAGAAATGTAGTTATTCGGTTGATATCGGTTGCTGCAGTATCTTTCAGGTTATGATGTTGTCGATCACATCTACCTTTGGAGCACGTAGCCTTTGGTCCTTTTTCTTATAACACTTTATCATATTGTATCTTGAAATTGTTTACGATTCTCCGGTGTTTTTTGGTATAGCTAGTTTGGTTTTTGAAGGGGTAGTGCTTTTTGTAGCTTTGGTTATGGAGTGTTGGGTGGCCGAAGTCTAGGAGGACTCTAGTAGCAAAGGTTCTTTGGACGTGTTGTCCAGTCAGGTAGGCTACCTAATACATGTAGAGGGGTGCATGATCCCAGTGCGCCCTCACCTATTCGGCCCTTTAGGTGTTACCCATGCCTTGACTTTTGCGAATAAAAATCCTTTTAGTGGTGGATGTTGTAATGACCCCTCGGGCCATTACTGTGTCTAGAGCATTTCAGTAGTTGTCCCAAGTGATTTATGGCTTGCTAGGACCAATATTATATTCTCTGGCAGTTCTATTGTGTCTATCTCGGTTTCCCTATTTTGGAGTTTTAACTTTAGAGTTGGGTTATTCAAGAATAAATTTCTTGAAAATACGATTGGAATCGAATTCTGACAGTCTGTTTAGCTCTGGAACATTAACTTTAGTCTAAAGGGACTCTTGGCACGAATCTCGAGGCTTTTAGTTGTGGTATTATACCATTAGATTAAATTATTTTTAATTTTAAATAATAATTATGTCTTTACATTAATAAAAGTAATATATATATATATATATTAGTGTCTTTCTAAAATATAATCAATAATTATGAAATAGTTTTTCAACTACTTTGAGTCACATATTTATTTATTTTTTTAAAAATTGTTATTAGAGATTAATATTTTATCGAAATTAGAGGGATTAATTATAGCAAAAAAATATCACTTCAAAGTCTAGGTTTCATTAGAAATAATTTTCTACTAATTTTGGTATATTTAAAATATATAATTATTTTATAACGAGTCTATATGATACCGAAATATTTAAAACCGGGAAGAGGGGTGACTAAGACCCCATGTGGACTTAAAAGGGGTCAAATGTTCCACCTTTTGAATAGGTAATGACAAAGTGGCCATGCATGTAAATAATGTATAATACACACACGCGCACGCATGCACATATACATACACATATATATTTATTGAGGCCATTCTCTCATTTTGGATAATTTCTATACTCAGTTCTGCATTTAAATTTTGAAATTTTGAAATGAAAAGTTTTACACTCTTAACTTTGCGGGTTGATACCTCACTTGTTTCTTATTAGATTAAGCTCAAATTTGAAGCACACATTTTTCAAGTTGAGCTCTACGCATTGGTATTTTATTTAATATTTTAGACAGCAGGTTCCATGGGTCATTTTTATCCCAGAAATCGATAGGGGATTTTATATAGCAATATGTATCTTGTTTTACTTTTCCTGACATGTAGATTGTTATTTTTCTAGTTTATTGTTGTTCCAAGTTGTTCACACTAGATATCTAGCACGTTTTTCTCAGATCGTCTTCGGTGCTCAAGTAGGCTACAGGTTCTTTCCTCCTAGACTGACCATCTATGTGGTACTTGTATAGAGACTTTCCAGCATATAGGGTTGGGTGTTAGGTTTGGTTCCCCTAGTTCTTATTATTCATTTGTTCTTATTGCTTTGTCTTCTTGAGCTCTATTACTGTTCAGTTGTGGTCCTGCAAGGCAGTTCATTAGTCTTATTGTGGTTGGGTTATCTCCCTTGTCCCTTGGTCTCCCTTAGTTGGTTTGTATTATAGTTGAGAAAGGGTGGATTATCTATAGCCTTATTTATTGGGACGTAGACCTTAGATAGATCTATCGGGTAGTATCCTTATTAGGATTTGTTGTTTCTCTGATTCTCTTATCTTTCTGGATATTTCCTTTTCTTTTGGTCCATGTATTGGTCTTACATAGTTTCCTAGCCTGTTCGGGTCCATGAGCAAGCTGTATATTGATGTTAAGCTTTGTTAGCCCATGTTTATTCCTATTTTAGGTATAGAACTTAGACCATTTTTGGGTGTCCTCAGGGTAGTGTTTGCACCTTTTTATGATAATTCGAGGCTTTGGACCATAATTTGGGATGGGTGGGTATTAAACTAGTGGTAAGAGCTTAGCAGATATCCCCCGGATTCTAGATGATTGCCTTATGCCGATCTAGTCTGCTGATCTTTCCTTAACGCGAGCATGTGTTGATGTTTTGAAAACAAAATAATAACCATAAAATGAGTCATATACTTTAAATTTATACTTTCCACGACTCATTGGCATTATGGAGCTATTTTATCCCATTACCTAATCCTACTTTCTTAGCTATCGTGTGATTTTGAGGATGCCTATGTGAAGATACTGGAGTTTTTATTGAGATTTCTGGAAATTACCACATGGGGAGATTTGACACCCTAATACACACACACACACACACACATAATCTAGGCCTAGGTTTTGGCATTTACTCCCTAGTGACTACGACCAAGCTACGAGGTTTTTTCATATGGGATTGTATAACTCCACAGGCTATTCCAACCTATATTTCCATGCTCTGAGAATGATGCTCAACCTGGGGAAGAGGTATACGGGGGAGTTGTGCTATACAAATGGAGTCTCTTGTGGGTCCTACCTTGAGGGACATAGTACCGGAGGAGGAGCGTGCAGGTTACTATTGTGGCACTTTTACTTTCCAACAACCCTTTGCATTGCATTCCTTCACGCTTATTTACACCCCTCGACCTTAATAGGGAAGTCACATTGGGTTCCTTGAATGTCTATTAGTCCCTATTGGTGAGGTGGGGCTTTGGGTAGGATATTGTATGCTATATCTTGTGTGACCTTGCTATTTACTTACATTAGTTGCTGGTACAGTAGTTGTCTTGCATTACATGATTCCTGTGGTATTCTTCTAAACTTTTGTGTTCATTAGTTAGCATGCTGGAGATATAGGTTTGCATATTGTTGGCACTCATTTGGTGTGTCTCATTAGATGTCTCCTTGTAGATTGTTATCTTAGTTTTTCTTTCTGTGCTCCGCATCTCCTAATTAGTTTTGTTTTCTTTCCTAGCCTTGTTTTCTAGTTAGTACCATATAGCTCTGATTAGCTAGCTTTAGCTTATGGTTTAGTCATAGCTCTTGTACCCTTACCACTATTTAGATGATAGCCCAGGTGCGTATTCTTTCCTTAATGGGCCTACTCGTTAGCTCGTGTTTTCATTAGTATTTATACTACTGTCTCTAATTAGCTAGTTACCTTTCAATTTTTGTCTTTTCTTTCATACAGATGACCTATTTTTTATCTTTTCGTTTTATTACTTTTATTTGATGTGATCCTGGTTGGCCTATGATACCTACTAGGTACTCATTATTTTTGGTACTCATACTACACTTCTGCATTTTTCTTGTGATGCAGAGCATAGGGTGGGTTATCACTAAGGATGATGTTCATATAGGTACGGTATTTTGAGTCTTCGGAGACTAGAATGAGCTCATGGTATCTGACGCTCCCCTGTCCTTTAGCTATAACATTGTCTTGCTACCGTCAGAGACAACTTATATTTTGAATGCTTCCAGTACCGCTGATACAGTGTTTTGGTGGTGTTATTGTTGTTCCATCTCTTGTTCTCTTTTTATCTTTTCTTCTCTTCTTTTCCTTTTGTCTTAATTTGTTGTATTTTTAGGTTACAAATGATTGCTTTCTGCTCCGATCTGGGGAATAGGCTTGTCTACTGGTGGGATTTGGTTGACGCCATTGCGACCCAGTTTGGGTGGTCGTGACATGATCACATACTCTGTGCTGCATGTTTTGCCCCATCCAGATCTTTCCAACCATCCAAACTATCAACATTGACTTGATGTGCATTACTAGAAGTTGAAGATATGGTGAGTACTTATTGGTTTGAGGGTTAAATCTCCTTGCAGTTATTTATCCTTTATTTCGAGATTTGAGATCTTGTAGCTATTTATTTTACTCTTATTTAAGGCTAGCTAGAGACTTGTTCTAGTAGTCCGGTAGTCTAATTGTAGAGAACATAAGTATTTGGCAGATTTGAGATTTGAGTTTTCCATTATTTATTTCATTAACATGATTGACTCTTGAGAGGAGCCCATTATTTCATGTTTTTCATTATTGTTGAGATACTGCTTCTGCTGAGAGTGAGTGAATAGAGCAATACATGATCCAAGAGTACTTTTGGGCTACTTAGTGGCTATAGATGCCTTTTCGTGCCTAGGGGATAAGATTAGGACTTGGAAAAGTTGGAATCAGAGAATTAGGTTCAAAGTTCGTAGGATATATGAAAGACAACATTAGGTAGAGTCTCTTTTATGGGTGTGACTGTAGCACACTTATAACTGAGAGTCTACCGAATATTTCAGAAGTGTACTTTTCTCATGATTCTTTTTTGTGAGTTGGAGCTTAACTCTGGGATTTCTTTCTGACTTATGCTTTATGCATTTCAGATCATGCCTCCTAGAAGAAAGCTAGCTCATCAAGTCATAGGTCAGATTCTTCTTGAGTAGGTTCCACCAATTTTGGAGCCTCAACAAACTAAAAAATGTCACACCATAGAATTCGAAAATGCCATCCATCTGTTGGCTTAGACAGTTGTTGTGTAGGCTCAGAAATAGGTTCCAATTCAAGTTGTCAAGCCAGTAGGTCATGATGCTGGTTTTGTAAGGATGAGGCAATTTTTGAGGATAAATCATTTATAGATCCATGGTTAGACAGTTGTACAAGATCCATATAACTTGATTGATGAGGTTCTCCATATGTATGATATCATTAGATTTTTAATACGGATCATGTGGACTTGGCAGCATATCAGCTAAAACATGTTACTATGTCTTGGAGTGACTTGTGGAAGAAGAACAAAGTGGTTTATGTATCTTTGCTTTAGTGGGATAAGTTTGAGGAGGCATTTTTGGGTAGGTTCTTTCTGAAGGACAAGAGGTTAGAGAGGGCCAAAAAATTTCTGAGTTTTGATTAGGGTTCCATTTCATAGAGTATGGTATGAAATTTACTAAAATTGTAAGGTATTCTACGGAGATGGTTGAGGCTATGCATAATAGAATATACATTCTTGTTCCTAACATCTCTCACCAATTTATAAAGGAATGGAGGGAAACTACTATAAATAGTGACATGGAGGTGGGTTTATGATTCATCTATAGTAGATAAATAAAGATAAGTCTAATTAGAGAGAGCGTCATCAAAGTAAGAAGGTAAAGACTGGTTATTTTGAGTTCATCTAGCCTATGTCTTATGGTGGTTACAGGAGCCAGCAGCAACAGAGTTTGAGGGGACCAACCATTTAAACGTTTAGTGCTCCTTCATAGAACTTCAGGCCTCAGAAGAGTCAAAAAAATATCTTACCCCAGTCAGATTTTTGAAGTAGTTCACCCTTGTGTAGGAGGTGTGGTAAGAACATTCGGGTTAGTGGAAAGTTGGTCAGGCTAGGTGTTTTCAGCGTAGCCAAGTTGGTCGTAATATTTGAGAGCATCCTTGTAGAAGTTATTTTGGGTGTGTAAAGCCAGGCCACACGTGGAGAGATTTTCCCTTGGGTAGATAGAATGGTAGCCGTTGTAAGACTATTCCTCTTTCAACAGCACCAGCAACACACACACCTCAATAAGGCATTTCTTTTAGTACTGGTGGTGGCAACGCCAAAATCAATTGTATGCTTTGGGCTCTATATAGGATCAAGAACAGTCGCTGATGTTGTGACAAGTATATTGAAAGTATTTGATATTGATATATATATATGCATTTTTATACCGTGCAGCTACCATATATTTTGTCTCATCATTTGTTGCTAGATAGATTAGAGTGGGTCCTAAGGTTTTATTTGTGTCTTTGTCTGTTTCCATTAAGGTTTGTGATTTTTATTATAGATGAGATAGTCTATCGTAGATTCCCTATGTTTTTTCTAAGTAAGATTATTCGAGATGACTTTCTTGAGTTAGATATGATAGACTTTAATGTAATTTTTGGTATGGATTGGCTCCATCCATGTCATGCCATTGTTGATTGTAGGACCAAAGTTATCCATTTCTAGTTTCCTGATGAGCCTATTCTTGAGTGGGTAGGTAGTGCGCCTATTCCTTAGGGTGGATTAATTTCCTATCTAAAAGTGAGAAAGATGATCTCTAAGAAGTCTCTTACTGCTTAGTTTGAGTTAAGGATTCTATGTTATATACTCTCCATATCCATTCAATCTTATGGTCTGAGAGTTCTTTGATGAGTTTCCTAAGGATTTACCGGGAGTTCCTTCATAAAAGGAGATAGACTTTGGTATATACCTTATTTTGAGCATCCCATATCTTTTCCACTATATAAGATGACACCTACCAATCATAGAGAGTTGAAAGATTAGTTAGCAGACCTCCTAGACAAGGGGTTTATCTATCCAATGTGTCTTACTAGGATGCCCTTGTCTTGTTTGTGCGAAAGAAAGAGGATTCCCTCTAAATGTGTATTGATCACTGAAAATTGAAATAAGTCAGCATTAAAAATAAATATCCTCTCCTGATATGTCCACTTTTAGTTTGTCTTCATGTCTTTTGATTTGACCAACACTTGAACCTATTTATGATTTTCTTCATTGATGATATTCTAGTTTAATCCAGAAGTGAGCAGGAACATGCATACCATCTTAGAGTTGTTTTTAGAACCTTAGAGAGCACTAGGTGTATGCTAAATTCTCTAAGTGTGAGTTTTGGTTAGATTCAGTTACTTTCTTGGGTCATATCATTTCTAGTGAGGGTATTTGGGTAGATTTTTAGAAAATTGATATTGTTAGAAATTGGCCTAGACCCACAATTCCATCAAATATCTGTAGCTTTTTTGGTCTAGCTGGGTATTACCGTAGGTTTGTTTAGGGATTTTCTTCCATTAACCTTATTGTCTTAGACAAAAGTGATGTTTTAGTGATCAGATGTTTGTGGGAAAAGTTATCAAGAGTTGAAAAATAGGTTGACTTGAACTCCAGTTTGGACTTTGTGTAAGGCTTTTAAGGGTTTTATAGTGTATTGTGATGCTTCTCGGGTTGATTTGGGTTTTGTGTTTATGCAGCATTATAAGGTGGTAGCTTATGCTTCTAGAAAACTTAAACTTCATGAGAAGAACTATCCCACTCATGATCTTTAGCTAGAAACTCTAGTGTTTGCTTTGAAGATTTGAAGGCACTATTTATATGGAGTGCATATAGATGTCTTCACTAACCATAAAAGTCTTTAATATGTGTTTGATTAGAAAGATTTGAATCTTCACTAGAAGTGATGGTCATAGTTGTTGAAGGATTACTACATGAGTGCATTGTATCATCGAGTAATACCAATGTTGTAGATGATGCCCTTAACTAGTTATCTTTGGGTAGTTTGTCGCATATTGATGATGGTAAGAGATAAAAGAGGTGTATATATACTCAGAGCTTGGGTTAATATTGATTGTTGATGAGGATGGGGTATGATAATATATAATGCTTCAAAGTCATATCTGTTTGCTAAGGTGAAAGAAAAGCAAGATAATAATTTAGTACTAGTTCAGCTGAAGAGTGGGGGAGATGGTTTTCTCTGTTACCAGGACTGCCTATGTGCTCCAGTAGTTGATGGGTTGAGAGAGAAGGTTTGTTCTGAGGCACATAGTTCTAAGTATTCTGTCCACCCTGGGGCTACAAAGATGTATAGAGATTTAAGAGAAGTGTTTTAATGGAATGGGATAAAGGGCATAGTTGAGTATATGGGTAAGTATCCCAACTATCAGCAAGTTAAGGTAAATCATCAAAGACTAGCAAGAGAGTTACAGAGTTTTGGTATTTTGACATAGAAGTGGGATGTGACTAATATGGACTTTGTCATCATCTACCCTTTGTCCAGTGGCATGGTTCTATATAGGTTATAGTGGACCGAATGACTAAGTCAACCTGCTACTTTCCTATTCACACTAGCTATTCAACAGAGCAGAATGGAAGGATTTACCTTCAATAAATTGTTAGGATGCACTAGGTGCCTTGGTATATTATTTCAGACCAAGATACACAGTTCATATATAATTTTGAAGATTATTTCATAAGGGTATTTGTACCCAAGTTAATTTTAATAAAACATTTAACTCGTGGACAGACGATTAGGCTATGAGGGACCTTCAGATATTAGAAGATATATCGAGGGTGTTTATAATCGATTTCAAGGGAAGCTGGGTTGACAATTTGCCTTTGAATGAGATTTTATACACAATAAATATTGTCTTGTATCTAGATGGAACTATTGAGGCTTTGTATTGAAGGATATGTAGATCTCCGATTGGATGGTTCGACGTAGGTTACATAGTGAAGGTAAGGCTAGAGCTTATTCATGATGCAATGCAGAAGGTACATTTTATTAGAGAGAGACTGAGAGAAGCTCAGAGTAGACAAAAATCCAACGCAGATGTGAAAAAAGAGATCTAGAGTTAGATGAAAGTGATTGGGGTATTTCTAAAAGTGTCCCCGATGAAAGGAGTAATGAGGTATGGGAAAAAAGGAAAGGAAAGTTCATGTTGTATCGGGCCATATCAAATTTTTGAGGAGGGTTGAAAATTTATCCTGTGAATTGTACCTTCTACAAGAGTTACCAGTAGTTTATCCTTTTTTTCATGTACCTTACTGAGAAAGTGCATGAGGGATCCATCCTTTGTAGTGCCAAAGTTGAGAGTATCTCTCCACGAGAACTTGGCTTATGAGGAGGTACCATTTAGATCTTAAGTAAAAAGGCCTGCATATTAAGGAACATAGAGATAGCTTTAGTTAAGGTTTTATGGAAAAACCAGTCAAGTGAGATAGTTACACGGGAAATAGAGGCATAATTGATGAGTAAATAGTCTTTCCTATTCCTTCTAGTTCCACTTCAGCATCAGGTGATGGCCTTTCTATTTTGCTTTTCCTTCAAGTTTCTGATGCATATAGCATTTATCTTGTAGCCTTAAAAGAGTCCCATTGAAAGTATTCATGTATTATTTGATGACTTCATGATACTTGAGGTTTGAGAGAGTTGTATGCATGCCAGACTATTGAGTTGTCGCTTAGGTTATTGTGACTTCTTGAGTAAGTTAGTAACCGTTCTTTTAGTTTTGTAAGCTTTCTACCTTGTTCTTGAGATAAATTGTTTATTAAGGATGAATGGTCTCAAGGGGAGACATTGTAATATCTCATACTTGGATTAGTGTATAACACATAATTTGAACTGAGAAAGAAAATTATTTTTTCTTCTTCTAACGTACCACGAGTCTTCACAAGTCATGTTTAGGATGTGGTACAGAGGTCTAGAGACCTTCTTTATAATTCTCAGATCATGGCTTCTTATGAGTCTTAACTCCCACTTGTGACTTGCCTGATGAATTTTTACTAATTTTGTTCTAGTGTACCATCAGAAGACATGCGAGTCATGGGGGGGGGGGGGTCCAGACTCCTACTATCAGCTCATGGGAAGTTAGTCTAAAAACTTAATATTTTATCCTAGAGTACAATGAGTGGAGTCACGAGTGGTGACTCCCACCCACGAGTCGTAGGTTGACTCGTGACTCTCTGTGATATCTTTTTCAGTTATGTTTTTGTAAGGAAGTTCAATAATTTCACATTTCTTTTAAGACCAATCATTATTTTTTTGGATTCTTTTGGGGTTATTACAAATACTCAAAAACCTTATTTCCCCAATTTATTACATAATCAAATTAAGAGAAAAGTTTTTCTTCAAGGTTTCTCTCCAATGTAAGGTTATGGTTTCCTTTAGAAGATTTCTTGCAGAAGTGTTTCCCATTAATTTTCTCCATAGAAATCTATAAATTAGGTATGTGGGATAATGACAAAGTGTTCCTTTAACCCTTGTTTCCAAAAACCTTTTCCTAAACTAAAGTTGTAGAACCATGTCAAGATTATTTACACTATTTAGCTATTGAGATTTCCCTTGGTTGCATAAGTATTGATGATGTTATATAAATCTGAAGAAGTTGCATGAGAGAACAATCATAATACATGAATTGATGAAGTTTTCAAGGTTTATTGTAAACTTGAATTGAGCATTGAAGAGTCATGAATTTCTTGAATTTTTACATTATCTTAGGACAAATTTGAAGAATGTCAAATTAACTATACATTGGCTAGATTAAGCCAAATTGAGGGTGTGGATGATTTTCATTCTTGAAATACAAGTTGAGGTTAGAATATTTATGAAGTATTAAATTAATGTAGTGTTTCCCAATGTGCCTTATTTGAGTGTTTCAGATAGTTGGTTCCATCGAGGATGTTCCATTAGCCAAGAGTATTAAATGCATATGTATCAATATTTTACTGAGGAGTATTAGCATCGACAGGGTCGGAATGAGGCCTATATTCAAAACTTTTTTTCCAAACATAGGATATTATTTTGGTCTAATGAGTGCCAATTTTGATAAGTATTAATGGATCCACTAGGGGGAAGTAAGGGCCCTTACCCTAGCATGGTTTGGGAGCCACACCACATGGGGTAATATGTTGGCCATCATAGCTTATTGCTCGGAGTTGTCAGTTATAAAAACTCCCAAATGAAGTCCAGTGTCAGTATGAAGTAAAGGAAGATGAAAAAGTTTTTTAACAAAAACATATCATTTATTTGTTAAAAGTTAAAAGTTGCTAAGTCTGCTTGATTCGATTGAGTTAATTTTATACTCTTGAAAGTTGAAGCTTTAGTTATTGTTTAAATTGCATATTATTGCTTAATTGAGCTGAATTTTGGAAGTTGAAATTGATATTTACTTGTTCATGCATTGCATAGACACTTTATTTTTGATGATACATGTATTGTTTTCTCTCACATATTTAGTACATTCTATGTACTGACTACATACTCTGTGCTATATGTTTTACCCCATTCAAATCCAGCCAGCTATCTAAATGTTCAAAGTTGACTTGATCCACCTTCTTAGAAGTTGAAGATTGTATGAGTCCTTATTTGTTCAAGGGACGAATTTCATTGAAGGTATGTATCCTTTATTTTATAAAGTTGAAACCTTATAGCTATTTATTTTATTCTTATTTCAATCTAGCTAAAGACTTGTTCTATCAAAGGAGCTTCCATATACTGAGAAATCATCCGTGAAGACTTTCACAAAATCATCCACCATCTCGCTGAAAATAGCCATCAAGCACCCTTGAAAAGTGGCTGGTGCATTGCATAAAC
Organism: Withania somnifera; assembly: GCA_039654485.1. NCBI lineage: Eukaryota > Viridiplantae > Streptophyta > Magnoliopsida > Solanales > Solanaceae > Withania > Withania somnifera. The sequence goes on from JBDJHY010133818.1 coordinate 12,228, forward strand.
TGAAAGGCATGCACTGGAAGGCATATGTACCAAATAGGCATGTGAAGGTGGTTTTCTCTTGGTCCTTAGGGGCTATTGCAATCTGATTATACCCAGAATAACCGTCCAAGAAACAGAAATATTCTTGGCCTACAATCTTATCCAGCATCTGATCCATAAAAGGGAACGGATAATGGTCATTGCGAGTTGCGTTGTTTAGCTCCCTATAATCCATGCAAATCTTCCAACCTATGATAGTGCGAGTGGACACCAAATTATTCTTCTCATTCTTTACCATGGTCATTCCTCCCTTTTTAGGGACTCATTGAACTGGGCTTACCCACTTGCTTTCTGAAATTGGGTAGATAATGCTAGCGTCTAACCACTTAATTACATCCTTCCGCACCACTTCTTTCATCGGGGGATTAAGCCTACGCTGTGGCTGTACCTTTGGTGTATACTCTTCCTCCATCAATATTTTATGCATGCTAAAGGCCGAACTGATTCCTTGAATGTCCAATAATTTCCATGCTATAGCCTGCTTCCTCTTTCTTAATACGTTCATCACTTCTTTCACTTGTGCTTCCGACAGTTCAGCTACTAGTATGACTGGCAGTGTATCATTCTCACCTAGAAAAACATATTTTAAATGGCAGGCAATGCCTTTGGCTCCAAGGTAGGCGCCTTCTCAATGGAGGGTGGCATAACTGGTCCCACAGATCTCTCCAATGCTTTATATATTTTGCAGTGGGTTAAAATATTAGAAAAGTTCAATTCCTGAATCATTTCGATGGATTCAACATCATTTTCATCATTTTGACCCATGATTGCTTGTGCTAGTGGATCACTGCTGACGGGAATTGCTAACTCTTGCTCTGTTTCATACACCGTCATTGCTGAAAGTTCTTCATATAATTCTGGCAGTTTGATGGCTTTGTACACATCAAAATCTTCCACCTTATCATGAACATGCATGGTAAGTCGTCCAGCGGCAACATCATTTAAGGCTCGCCCTGTGGCTAAGAATGGACGCCCCAAAATAAATGGGACTTCTGGATCTGGCTCAAAGTCTAATACCATAAAGTCAACAAGAAAGATCAATGAACCAACCTGCACGAACACATCTTCCACTATTCCTAGTGGCCTGACTACCGATCTGTCTGCAAGTTGAATAATTATAGTGGTAGGATTTGGAGTACCCAAACCCATCTTTGTAAAATAACATGTCGGCATCAAATTGATACTTGCAC
>JBDJHY010133828.1:0-13455 GCA_039654485.1 Withania somnifera
ACGAATAAATAAGCATACAATCGTTCAATAAATAATACTATATCAAAAACCGCATGGTTAATAGTATACCCTAACAAATACCCCCTTATATATGTTAAAATAATTATTATGTCGTAGTATAGTCTTTTCCTTATTTAGTTTAGTTTAGCCTATATAAATGCTCTTTGTATTATTTTAGGGTTTAAGGTTTCCCATTATATTGTTAGCCTCTATTTTTTTTTTTGTATCCTTCTCTTCTTTCTATTTCTCTTTTCAATCAATGATATTTGTATTTTTTCGTTAATGTTATCAATATAAAGGTAGATCCACATAATTAAGAATTATATAGATAAAAGAAAATCAACTAGTTGGCAAGTAGATCAATGATATTAAAATAAATAACATATATAAGAAAGAACGATAAGATAGATCAAGAGAAAGTAGATTATAATGTTAAAAAAAGAAACTTAAATTTATGTACCAGATGGCTACTTGAACTTCGTAGACAAGAGGAAACGTTCTAAAAGTTAACATCTTAAGTTAAATTTGGGATTTAAAAGTAGATATCCCTAGTTAAAAAGAATAATTCATAAATATTATCGTCGTCTAGTAAATGACGTACATTTGAGTTGAATGTATATTTGTCCCTTTTCTTTTAAGTTAAAAACCCTATGGTTGTTACAAACATCACTTGTGTTAGGACGAAAAGCTGATCAATTAACGAATAGGCAGTGTAACCTTATTGTGCACCCAGCAAAGAAAGATTATGCCCATTAGCAGCCGTAAAATGGAAAAAAGATATATTAATTAATTAACCTTAATGCATATCCTGTCTGTTTGTCAACTTAATTTCTACAATAATACGTTAATTTGATTCAAAATCCTAGCAAGTTAGGCACCACAACAATATTTTAAGCTCATTGTTGTAGTCAACATAATTTTCTTTTTGTTTCTTGAAGGGCTACTGGACTATTAATTACTATTACAAGATTTTGCAGATCAACTTAAAAGTGAAACTGCCATCTACAGAAATTAATTAAGAAGTTGATGGAACTATTTTTAACAAAGGATGGAAGGACCACATGAAAATTGAAAGTTTTATTTAATCATATTTAATATTTTGTCCTCATTTTTCCATATCCACATAAAATTTTATTTTATGCTTCTATTCCTTCATTTAAAATTGTAAAATACCTCGTTTCCTAATCAAATAAGAGATACAGTCAAACCTCTCTATAGAGATCGTGTTTATTCTAGAAATTTATGGTTGCTATAGAAAAGTGTTGTTATACATGTATACTGACATTTGATGTTTAAATCTCATTTATCTGTTATAAATAAAAACATAAAAAATTATTTTTTATACTGTTTATGTTACAAAATACTTGTTACATTTAAAATCTCAATTAATTTTCATATTTTAGTATTGAAAGGACTAATACATTATTAAGAAAATTCATAACTAATTTTACATACAGATAAAGAATTAAAATCTAAGGAATATATGCATCTAAATTTAATGAAATATTTAAATATTTCAAGCATGATGTAAGAATTTTTTTAATGGTAGGTTGTTTTATAAATGTTAATTTCTTAGTTACAATATATATCACTTGAATTGACAAAGATTTCATCCAAACTTTCAGCAAAATGATATCCAATCGCTTTATCTTGAAGGCTATTTAATAGTGCAACTGTTGGCTTTTCCAAATCACTCAAAAGGCAATAGGTTGATACTCTTCATTAGCACTTTCGTATTCATCATCTGCATATGTCTTTTGTTTCCCAATTACAACCCCTATACATACAGATCTCTAATAATTATTCCAAACTCCTATAAGAAAAAGGTTCTCTCGATCACACAAGAACAATGTCAATTTTCCGTTCAGAAATCTAATAGGATAATGAATTTCCTAAATCAATTGGGATTATGAATTTCCTCATATATAGAAGAACAAGAATCAAGACATAATTAATAGTTATTTTGTATTATTTGTACAGTACAAAATAAAATGTTTATATAAAATACTAATATTACCTAATATTTAAGTATGTTTTTATAGAAAGGTAGTTTTACAAAGAGTATGCCGTTATAATAACCGACATTGGCGTTATAGGTAGAATGTCTATTAAAAAAATAAAAAATAACATGAAAAATCAATTTTGAAAAAAATCACACTGCTATAATAAAATTTCGTTATAACAAGTGGCCGTTATAGAGAAAGTTTAACTACACTATTTTAATATATAATTTTCAATTCCTTAATATCTTTCACTTATATATTTAATTCAGCTCCCCTCCAAGAAAAATATTTTAAAAATAAAATAGAAAAATCGTGTACAAGTAAATATTCGTGAGGAGGATCCGTGGCACAATAATAGCGCGTCTGACCCAGATCAAAAGGTTGCATGTTCGATTGACGCCGGCTTCAATTCCTCGAACGGTTCACTCTTTTATTTTACCCCTTAACCCTTCGTCCTATATGAAGTCTATTAGGGAGCTTTCTATACATAGCTCTAGTTAGTCTTTTAAACTTAGTATATCGTTTAAACAGATGAATTCAGGTCTATTTTAATTTAGAACCTTAATAATTAATAAAGTCTGTGCATGTTTTTATTTATTTATAAGATAGTTAAGTTAATCATATAAAATATATTTTTTTTTTTTAATTATACGCATTAATCTCAATAAAATTTATTTGAAATTCTGATTTATTCAGGTGTATGTATAAATTAAAGAAATTGATATATTTTATGTGATTAACTTAACTACCTAATAGACGAATGAGAATACATTTAGTGCATACTCGTCTTTTATTTATTTATTGTTAATGTAACAGCGTGCTTAACTCCGTCTTGGATAGCTGAATGAAAGAGTATATTTGAACTTTTAGTTAACCTCTGTGTATTTTGGTACAGAAAGTATAATCAAAGGCTAAATGTAGACTATGGTTCATAGCATAGGAGCATATATGACTATTTTTCTCCAACACTTTTTCGGTAGAATTCAACAAACAGCAAAGAGGTTAGCATATTAAGCAGCAACAATAATATACTCAATCTATGAAATGTAGGGAGAAAAAAATGTACCTCTACCTCTAAGGTAGAGGGTTGTTCCCGAGAAGCCCCTTCGGAAGAAGGCCTTCTTGGCCTTTCACCTAAGCTGCGTGGAAACGCCCAAAGTCAAATCCCATAAAATAATGAAGCTTCATAGCATTTTTTGCTCAGGTGCAAGTAGTCCGCATCTTCACTGAGATGTCTCTGACTAAAGAAAAAGTAGTTCAAAACATTACAAAAAAAGTAATAAAAGTACAAGAAATATCAGCTAATAAAAAATTACTAGATTATAACAGAATAGTAACTATAACAAAATAATGATAGTTAAAGTACAAAAAAGCAACGGGTAGTAACAGAAATCTAAGACAAGAAACTACCAGACCAATCCAATAACTATATGCACTAATCTTCTATCGTATTACGTACCCTCCACAACCTCTTATCTAAAGTCATGTTCTTGATAAGTTGAAACTGTATGATATCCAATCTAATCACCTTCCGCCCTTCCAATACTTTTTCGATCTACCTCTACCTTTCGTGAAACCATCTCTGGCCAGCCTCCCCCACCTCTGCTCTGGAGAATTCATACATCTCCTTGTTACATGATAGAACAATCTCAATTTCGCCAGCATCATGTCGACCACTAAAATCTCTCCCACATTGTCTCGAATGTCCTTATTTCCAATTATTTCTCTCTTCGTGTGCATCTCAGCATTCTTATTTCAACACTTTCAACTTCTAAATGTGTGAGTTCTTGACTAGCCAACAAGTCACTTCACAACATTGTTGGTCTAACTAATACTATGTAGAATTTGCTTTGATGTTTTGATGGTATTTTTTTTATCAGAAAAACTCCAAATGTGAGTCTTCATTTTATCCACCCTGCACTAATATGATGGATGAAATCATCGTCAATCTCTCTATTTTCTTAGGTAATAAACCTGAGATACTTAAAATTTTCTCTCTTACGGATGACTGAGTATCAAGATTCACTTCAACATCCGTCTCATAGGTGATTCTATTCCAAGAATTATATCTTAGTCCAAATAAATCTAAACCCTTTAGACTTTAGGATTTATCTCTAAACTTTCATCCTAGGGTTAGCCCTATTGTTACTCTCGTCAATTAGAACTATGTCATTGACAACGAACATGTACGGCATTGCACTGCCTATTGCATTTGTCGTGTCAATACTTCAATTATCAAGGCAAACAATAATGGTCTAGGCATTGATCCCTGGTGCAATCCTATTAAAATTGGATAGTACGTTGAGTCTCCTTTAATTGTCTTGCCTAGGTCTTGACTCCAGTGTATATATCATTAATCGCCTAGCATACTCCACTAATAGACCTCTAGCATCCATGCATCTATATAGAAACTTCATTTTAACTTTGTTATAAGTTTTTTCTATATCGATAAACATCATATGTAAATCCTTCTTCCATTCCTTGTATCGCTCCATAGTATTCTCACAAGATTAATGGCTTCTGTATTAGAGGGTCCCAACATAAACCCCAATTGACTTATAAAAATACCTATGCCCCTCCTTGTCCTTATCTTACCATCCTCTCCCAAACTTTCACAATGTAACTTAACAACTTGATACTCCTATAATTATTGCAAGTTTGATTCATTTTTATTCTTGTATAATGGGATCATTATACTCCAACTCCATTCTTGAGTATTTTCATCATCGTAAACATGATATAAACAACCCAATCCATTCCATATCTATTTTATTTATGCTTTTTTCAAACTTTCGCCAGGATCTCATATGACCTAGTTGCTCTTTCCTTACACATCCTATGAATGACACGCTCAACTTTCTTGACCTACATACATCTACAACACTTAAACATGATGCTTCTCTACATGTTTTGAATCCCCCAACATAATGCCTCCCTTTATTCAAGAGATTGTAGAAGTATGATTATCATTTTCTTCTAGTAACTGTCTCCTTCATTAGTACTTTGTCACCCTCATCACTGATGCACTTTACTTTATCCAAGATATAGGTACTCCTTTTCCTTGACAATCTTGTAAAACTTTTTCTGTTACACTTATTTTCTAATTCACTATGCAACATTTAAAGGTCGTTGACTTTGCCACCATTACGCTAATTTCTCCTCCTTCTGTACCCTATACTTTTCCTACTCATTTGATTTTCCTCATCTTCTTTATTTTCCACCAACTTTTCATGTGCCACCTTCTTAGACTTCACCTTCTCTTAGACTTCTACATTTCAACCACCAATTCCCTCGATACCCATCCAATCTACCTCTTGATATCTCTAGCACCTCCCAAACCACTTTTTTTTAATGTAACTAGAAGTCCTATTTCATATATTGTTCACATCCCCATTGTCACACCTTTTTCTCCAACGCTGACAAGGACTATAAATTTATTACTGAAAAGATTTTTTCAATTAAAGAGATAATTTTAATAGGAATTATTTTATTTATAAAGATGCCACTTGAAATTAAGTTATGGTGTTCTAAGTCACCTTTTTGAATTCCTATCAAAAGGAAATGACTCTATTTATTTCAGACTTCAAAAATAGAAGGATCGGGTAACAAATTATGTTGACTAAGAGGAAGGTATGGGCACCCTTCGAGTCCCTTGATTCTAGCACGATCACTTTTATCAATTATACTTAGCTTTAAAAAGGGTGTCTTGGTTCTAGCACGATCACTTTTATCAAACTTATATTTAGTTTAACTATTTTTAGGATACATTCAAATCCTGATTCACTCATATTTTTTAATTTTTGAACTTTTATTTGTCTTCACCAAGATACATAACCACCTAGTCTTGACATACATCGGCTTTAAAGCATAACTGCTTTTTTTGCTTGAGTGCATCACACTTGATAATCTTGTCTAAGATTTATTAGTTGAACCCAAAGTTTATGCTTCTTAAGAGAATCTGGGTCAAGATTCATAAACGTGATCTTATATTTTTATATACATGTCTTACTCGAGACACAAAGTTGCGACCTCGGTCAAAACGGTACGTTATTCGTGCTCTTGCTAGAGCTTAAAATCAGAGAAATTATTGTACTAAGACAACTCATCTCACTCACTCACAAATTAATTAAGTTAGGCCATAAACTGTAATTCTAAGCATGAGAGCTATGTGGCCTAACTACTTTAAAGCTTTGATCAACCAATAAAACGATTAGAAAATATATTAGAACCGTTCAAGGAAAATAAATGGAACTGGTTGTATAAGTAGCTAATGAAAGTTTTAAATTACTGAGTTATCACTGTGCCAAAATACACGACTTCACCAAAGGACAAAATATTAAACTTTGCAGTTGCTATTATGTGTGATTGATATCCTTCCATTTGCAATTTCAAATCTTTCTTCATAAAATCTTGCTGCTTGAATTGAAATAAACTTGAAAATTGACCTTATTGTTCAGGCAGGCTCCAGCTACTTTTAACTGAAAATGAATTTGAGAATTGACCATGTTCTTCAGGTGGGCTCCGACTAACTCTACTGAAGATGAATATGGAAAATTGACCATGTTATCGAGGCGGATCCGTGCTACTTCTACTTGTATTTGAAATTGAAAATTGACCCCTTTAAAAATTGACCCTACTCTGCATGACGGCTCCTGAACTTAAAATAAATCTTTTTCCATTATCGAGGCAAGTCCTCACTTTTTCTCATTTTCCAGGTTGGTCCTAAACTTGAAATAATTTTTTTCTCATTATCGAGGTGGATTTTTTCTATCGAGGCGGGTCCTCACTTTCTCCCATTCTCTAAGTGGATCCTAAACTTGAAATTTAAAAAAATCATTATCAAAGCGGGTCCTCACTTTTTCTCATTCTCCAAGTGAGTTTTGGACTTGAAATAAAAAATTTCTATTATTGAGGCGAGTCCACAATTTCTTCCATTATCGAGACAAGTCCTCACTTGCTTCTATTTCTCAGGTGGATCCTGAACCTGAAACAAAAAAATTTCATTATTGAGGTTGGTACTCACTTTCTCCCCTTATCGAGGTGGGTCATCACTTTCTTTTATTATCGAGGCATGTCCTCACTTACTCTCATTCTCGAAGTGGGTCCTCAACTTGAAATAATTTATTTTCATTATCTAGGAGGGTCCTCGCTTTTTTCTATTATCGAGGTGGGTCCTTACTTTCTTCCATCTATAGGTGGGTCCTGAAATTAAAAACAACATATATTCTCGAGGTGGATCTTTACTTTCTCTCATTTATCGAGGTGGGTCCTCACTTGCTTTCATTATCGAGGTGGATCCTCACTTGCTCCTATTTTTTAGGTGGGCCCTGAACTGAAACAAAATTTTGTTCATTGTCGATGTAGGTCATCACTTTCTCTCATTATCGAGGTGGGTTCTTACTTTCTCCCATTATTAACAAAGCGGGTCTCACTTACTCCCATTTTTCAGTGGATGTTGAACTTGAGACAAAGAATTTCATTATCAAGGTGGGTCCTCACTTTGTCACATTCTTCATGTGGATCCTGAACTTGAAATAATTTTTTTATAATCGCGGTGGGTCCTCACTTTCTCCCATTATCGAGGCAGGGTTCTCACTTGCTCTTATTTTTTTGGTGGATCTTAAATTTAAATTATTTTTTCTCATTATCGAGGTGGCTTCTGACTTTCTCCCATTATCAAGGTGGGTCCTCACTTACTCTCATTCTCTAGGCGAGTCCTGAACTTGAAATAAAAATTTTCCAAAGGTGGATCTTCACGTTCTCCATTATCAAGGCGATCCCTCACCTTCTCTTAATCTTTAGATGGATTCTGACTTTAAATCATTATCGAGACAAGTCCTCACTTTCTTTCATTCTTCAAGCGGGTCCTCACTTGCTTTTATTATTCAGGTGGATTTTAAATTTCTCCCATTATCGAGGTGAGCCCTCGCTTGCTTGAATTATTTTCATTCTCCAGGTGAGTCCTGAATTCCTTCCATTATCGGACGAGGCCTCACTTTCTTTCATTGTTGAGGTGGGCCCTTACTTGTTGCCATTATCTAAGTAGGTCCTACAAAATATTTAAAATAGACAACACAAAACAAAATAAAAACAAAGATATTTTTTGTCCCTATTTGTACTAGAAATTTTTTGAAAGTGTTAGCAAAATCATAATAATAAGTACAATGAACAATAATAAGGATGAATCAAAAGCTCCAACTAGAAAGTGCATCTCTTACGAGTAAGATATTCACAACTGAAAAGTTAAGAAAATTTTATCATGAGTGTAATTTTGCAAACTTGTTGTCACATTGCTCTTTGCATTTGCCAAAGTAAGGCATTGCACCTTTTGAAAATTCATACTTTAAAACCTTTGATTTGACGGTGACATCGATTTCTATTGCAAACAAAGAGAATTTATGAGTTTAAGAACATAGTGGTTGATTTTTGACCTTGGCTCAAAGGAAGACCGCTTCTTCCCTTACCATGTCTGACCCTTGGTGTGAGGTGTTGGTTTGTTGTACTTACTATCCTAAATTCTGACCACTCGAGTTCCTTTTCTTAGTGGTATATCTTTGTTTCACAAGGTCCCTTAATACAGCCTGTTTGAACCTTTGTACTTTCATGAATCCAAAACCTTTTTGCAAGCAATAGTTCTTGGATACTCTGCTTAACTTTGTGCTAGCAATTTTCTTTGTTTCATGCAATTGAAAGTGCTGATAGCAAATTTGAAGTTCTTTCTCACTTGTCTTGACACAGACTTAACTCAAAGACACAAGAAAATAAATTGAAAAAATAAAAAGAAAGATAAGGAATGGCTTTTGTTCTTTCTTTCTTTTTTTAAATTTAAAATAGGAAACAAAATACACGTATTTGTGTATGGTAGTGTAATGACTCTTGCGGTTATTTCTGTATTTTTTGCATTTTCTTGCATATTAGAATTTTTCTGTAGCATGCCTATGTCATTTGTGACTTATCAGGACATGTGGTTTGGATCCCAGGTCGTTGTGGTTGTTTCTACGTCCATTTCAATGTTCTAAAATTTTAACTTTTGATATTGTTGACTCTAATCAACAAAATGAATTCAGGAGTGGGAGAGTCAGAGTCAAAAAGAGGATTCCTCAATTTTTTCTCTCATTCAAAGTCGTGCATGAGACTTTCATCACACACTTTGAATTCTAAAAGCTCTATAAGCTCCATAGCATGGATTATGTTCTATACGGACTCTTGATATATTTTTCGGAGTCGACATTGTGATTTTATCTTGTTTTGCATGTTTTATGAGCTTTCTAGTCATAAATGGAGCTTGAGTAGTTATTTTATGATCGGAGTCTCGGTTTGGAAATCCGAATGTGCCATTAGCTTCAAAATATTGAGTTTGAGTTGGGTGAAGTGTTCATTGAGGTCTCGGGTTAGCCGAACACATTTCGGATACTCGGTTAGAATTTATGTAATTTAGGCCGAGGGTTGAATGTACTAAACATTTCATCAAAAAATCTCGAATTAAAATTTTATCTACACCATTGAATCCAGAATGTCGTTTTCATGTAATTTACATATTTGGTTTGTGATCATCGGGTTCCAAACGCATCCCAAACTATCGTTCGAAGTTACAAATTCTAGCTTAAAAATTTGTTGTCAACTGGTGCAAAATTCCTTCATCGCGATCGCAAACTCCTGGTCACAATCTCTTAGGGTTGACTTTCCAAGCCTTCGCGATCTCACTCTGCCCTTCGTGATCGCAGAGCTTTCACCAGCCCATTGACTTCTCCTTGCTCTTCGCAATTGCGTTGCGTACTCCGCGATCACGATGCAAGAAATTTTCTCTTTTTGAAATCGCAACATGGCTCACGTGATCGCGATAGCTTTCTCTAGTTACTCTTCGCATTCTCGGTGAACAGTGTCACGATCATGATACGTTGTTCACCTAGCAATATAAAAACCCCAAACCCGACTCTTTACTCATTTTTCTCCTTTTTTTTCACATCAAAACCCCATCGTTGGTATTGAAAGATCTTGTATGTTCAAATTTGAGTTTGTGAAGCATTCAAAAACATCTCCAATCATATTTTCATCCATTAAATTGTAAGATTTATCTTTAATTTCTCTAAAATCGTTCTGTAAACTCCTAAATTCCTCTACTCATTTCTTCACTTTATTTCTTAATTTCATTCTTATTTATTTATTGGTTTGACTTCAAATTTTGGGTATTTATTTCCTATGATGTGCAAAATATTTTTATACCTTTTGCTCAGAGTTTTGGATTTTCGGGCCTTTCGACTCGTTTTGACTCATATTTTGATTCCATTTATTTTCATAGCTTTATGGATATCATTTGACTTGTATTAACATGTAGGTTATTATTTTGTTGGTTTTATGGTTGTTCGAGCTTGTTTGCATATTTTTGGAGTTTTTGGAGCATTTCGGGAATTTTCTACATTGTATTTGCGAGCTTGCCTTTGGAGTACAATTAGGCTATGACTTACAATCTTAAACTTGGCTTATATGGAAAATAATAGTACTAATTAGCATCCTTGGGTTGATAATTTTAGGTTGGTACCCTAAACATTGTCTGCTCTTTTAGCCGGTTCTTTATTACGTATTGGTATTGTATTTTGATTATACTCTGTGGTCTGCACTAACTTTGGAACATAGATGGTGGGATTATTGGGAATTTTCATGAATCTCGAACATCGATTTATCTGGTTATGCTTGATGTAGTGATTCCAATCTTGTGCAAGGTCGGTAGAACATGTTGTGATCCTTGATTGTAATTATGCTTATTATCACATGCATTTCATTGTTGTGTTACTAAGATTTTATACATTGGTTTCCACTGTTGATAACCAAGAGCCCTGTATAGTTGATTTTGAAACCTTACATGGCCTGACGATCCCATTTTCATATATTGATTTAGCCTTAAAGGCCCATTTTTGGATATTGATGACTTGTATTACTTGAGATTTTGATAATGAAAGTTGAACACAGATATTTTAATATGATCAGAGGATTTTTTATATTACCTGCTAATCTTTATATGAAATTATTTTATAAGAGGACTTTTGACAATAATGGATTGTTTTTATGGTTTTCTTAACTATTTTAATTCTTGATATCGATTGAGTGGTGGGTACTACTGTTTCTATTACTTTAGTCCATGCCCTAAAACCTGGTGTTGAGTACATGACCTCACTAGTACTTATAGCTTAGGTTCGATGTCAAATGTTGAGTATTAGTCATTACTCAATTTAGTCCCAGTGAAGATCGGGCAAAGATATTGAGTTTTTGACTAGTTTTAGAGTCGATGAAGCCCGAGCGGTAGACATTGATTTTCATGCTGATTTGGACTCGGGGAAGCCTGAGCGACCTACATTGATGACTTATGCCAGCTCCATACCTGGGGAAGCCCGAGCATCTGTTAAGATTATATTGATGCGTGTTTGGGGAAGTCCATTGATTATATTGATGCATGCTTGGTGAATCCCAATGATTATATTGATGCATGCTTAGGGAAGCCCATCAATTATATTAATTCATTCTTGGCGAAGTCCATTGATTATAACGATATAGACTTGGGAAGCCCATTGATCATACTGATTTAGACTTGGGGAATTTCGACGTTCATATAGACACAATTATGAGATGGTATGCAGGGACTCCCTCCATGGGCCCTGCCACCCGACACTAGTATGCACGTGACTAGAGGAAAGTTTATGATATCAAATATAGTGTAAGTCTTACCATGGGTCTTGCCTACCAAAATTGGAGGAGGAGCATATGATTTTATATTTCATCTAAACTATTATCATCGGTATTCATGTTTGTGTTACTTCTTACTTGTTTTCCTTGTTTGTACTTTCTAGTAGTATGAGATTCCAGAGAGTGAGTTTTACTTGGTTATACCTTCCGGTAGAATGGGATACCATCGGGTTTATATCTGGTTATTCAATTCTTTATCTGTGTTGAGTAGTTGTTACTTCTTTTCTCTTGATCATGACTTTGATTGGTAGTTTTATGTGGGTTTTCATTTGGTGATGCTATCTCCCATCAACTTTTATTGAGTCTACTGGTATACCGCTTTTATTCTTTCTCTATTAGTATATGATCTGTTGTGGACTCAAGTATGTCTTTAACTCTTCATCTGAGCTTTTCGGATACTATAGCTAGTTTCGTTGATTATTCCTTGTGTATTTCACTTATCTATAGCTAGCGTTAGTTGCCTACACTTGTACTATTTGATTTATGTGACTCATTTATTCTTTATATGTTATTTACTGCTATTATTTCTTATATGATTCCGTTCGGCCTAGCCTACTGGGTATCCATTCTTTTTTATACCCATACTACACTTCTACATCTTTTAGGTGCAGATCCGGGTATTAGTGTTCGTCGTTGATTCCTGGTTGTGCTGATATTCCATTGTTGAGGTAGATGATCTCTCCTGACATCCAAAGTTTCTCCTTTACCTTTCTTATTGTCTACTTCTGTTATTGGTTCCTAAGACAGATTATCTATCTTCATTATCAGACATTGTATATATTCCTTAGTGGTTTATGTACTAGTTTATCAGGTTTTGAAATTTTCTTTTATTGTACTAGATTTTCTCATGTTCTACCCTTAATTATATTATTATCTTCTGCATTTACCTATTTTTTTCGTACTTGTTGGGTGGTTCTCCTACGGTGGAATGTAGGTGCCTCATTATTTGAGAAATTGGATCATGACGGATAGCCAACTTTAATTATTATGACACACATTTTGAATTAAGCAGTTGACCTATCCAACCAATTTGTACATCAAACCTTATCAACCTTTTAATCTTAAAATCTAGTTCATGTACTTGAACCCCGCATTCAAATCACAGACCCCATTCAACTAATGGTGCCTTGAAGTATTTTCACTAGCGAGCCTCTCTTATTTTTTACTTTATCTCATCTCATCATCGTCTTACAGTGCCCATGAGGATTTTTACCAATAAAACTCTCTTATTTTTTATCTTCTCAATTCACAATGGCCTTATGGTTCCCGTGAGGGTTCTATCAATAAGACTCTATTATTATTATTTCTCTCATTTTCCCCCTATATTGATGAAGACAAGTGAAACTAGTGGTGCAAACATCTTATACCCATTACATACTTGAACCTGACATTCTCAAAAAATAATCAGAAAGTCTTTCTTTTGGTTGTTATGTGGCTTTTGGATAGGGGTTAAAAGAAAGGGTGGTATAAAGCCTCAAAAGGCAATACTTAAAATGAGGTTAAAACTTACAACTTTTGTAATCGACTTAACAAAAGATAAATAACTTTTGCCCTAATTTTTTAAAAATAAAATATGATCGGATCTTTTCATAGTTGGACTGAACCCCAGGTTAGGTCTGCCTACGTATCTTGTCAAGATAAGAATCAGGTCGAATATAGTTCATAATGATTGTTATTATTTTTAAAATTTATATTATTTTTTCTTTTCTTACTC
>JBDJHY010133848.1:0-13455 GCA_039654485.1 Withania somnifera
ACAACGTTCTACTACTTCCAAAGTAACCCAACATCCTACACAAGTCCAATATTAGGTCAAAGGCATTGAATTACATCGAGCGCATAAAACAAGAAATAGACGAAGTAGAATTGAAGAAAAGGTAAAGGTCAGGATATCAACCTAGAATTCACAACCAACGGATGATATTCAGTGCAATTACATAAGATATATACCCATAGAAATCCCCATAGAGCCTACTTGACATCTGATGAATAGTGTTCTGCAGCTCATAATGGTTAGCTCGATTGATAGTAAATAATATCGACCTCAAAAACTAATAAAATATGAATCCACATGTCAAGATGAGTCCAACATACTAATTATGCTAAATTCGAGATTGGATTAAAACGGGTCCATTGGATACCTTAATCGGACCCAAAAACAAACTTCTCCATTGAGTTTCCAAAATCACCAGGAACTCATGCTCAAAAAATGAACATATTCTATGAAGGAATTGGGCTTCAAAACACCTGAAGAAGGAAAGAAATAGAATGTTAAACTTTATGCAATTTCAAAAAAAATATGGATATTACATACCAAGATGGCAGCAGGAAATAAAACACGAGGCAAATTCAAGATCAATGCACCATAATATAGCACTAACTAGCAGAGAATAAGGAAGAAAACCAAAGATTGAGCAAAAAAGGGGTAACAATGGTGGAAATTCACCATTTAAAGAGAAGTCAAGGAGAATGGCGCTTACCATGATGACAAGGAACATGGATTATGTAGCCACACCAACTCTCCTACACTTCCCCTATAATTTCTAGTAATTTCCAGCATTAAAAAAGAGTTTAGAGTGAGAAGAGAATGAGAATTATGTATGAAAAGATGAGGTTTGGAAAATATATTCTTCAAAGTGCATACCTTTGCATTCGCATAGAAGAGTATCACGTTCGTGATGTTGAGATTTATTGGTCATCACAGCATAGAAGAGTATCACGTTCATGATGTTGAGATTTATTGGTCATCACAACCATGGTATGTGAGGCACATGGTCACGTAAGGTAGAGAGGTTAGGAATTGTGATCGCGTGGAAAGGCTTCGCGATTGCAAGGAGAAAGGAGGCTGGTTTTTGCTATATTGCGTGGTATCCCTTCTCTATCGCAAAGAACAACATGGAAATGCACCATTTTCTACTTAAATCAATGTTATCTAAGATGTAACATCCTCGATGGTGGGAAACACCTATACAGAAAAGTAGTAGTGATCTCATCCTATGTCCGGATAGATGTGTCTATAAACTCATTCATACATATGGTTGCCTCCCTCATTAGTGAAAATAAAAACAAACTAAGTATGGTATATTTTTTGTATTACGCCCCATAGATTGTAAACCATGCAAATCCAGACGAAGTCTAAAAGATATCGATTTGGATCTTCACCAGGCATACCATTGAATAACCCCTTAATGTTCAATAGTTGTATCATAGTACTGGTCATATCAAACTTAGCATTACCATCACTGGGTGGTACCACAATAGCTCTTGTAGACACAACCACTTCAATATGTGTTTTATCTGTTACAAGGACATTACAATGAGCATATATCTGAGGCTATAATTCCAGTAGCCTATCACCAAGTACAGCAAATCTTTAGGCATCCGTTAGGTTTAAAGCCACAGAATTAGCTCAAAGTTTCTCATTAGATCAGCGTTGGGTTTCATCCTAGGGAGCAGTTGTGTTATCTTAGCATTGACCTGCTACCTTTTGTTCAGCTTTAGCTTTCCACAGAGCTTTTTATCATATCACTCATCTTCTTCTCTCTCAGTTGCAGTTCGATTAATCACTAATGATTGTTTTGACTATTAAGATTTTATGGAATGACAAGATCAATAGGATGTTGATTATCTGCATTTCTTCTAAAAATAAAACAACAAAGAAAAGTAAATTAGGAAATAATGACTAAAAGCTACATAAATACTTATAGACTATTTGGAAGTCTTATTCCCCTACAACAGCACCAATATTTGATATGCCCAAGCTTGCACCTCAATTCGAAGTGTAAATGTCATTGTCAAATATAGGACCTAACAGGGTTGGGATTTAATCCCACAAGGTATATGAAAAATAATAAGCTGACACGCAATTTAGGTCAACCAGTAGACACTACCTTTAGGGGGGATTATAGAAATAAAATAAAAGAGTTCCACTGTTTGTGGTTTAACAGGTAACCAGAGTCTAAGTACCACAAACATGCCAAATCTCATAAAAGAACACCTAAGTCATCAAATAAGGAATTAAACTCCATAATTCACTCGGACAGGCATATCAATCACTACAAGGATAAATGCAAATGCAATGCAATGAGAATATAGTCATGATACATGTAAGTCCTATCTGTACACACCTACTACTGTTATACAGACACTTTCAGGACCCGTGGAGGATAGCTAATCCATGCCCGATAGGGACTCAGTATAACGTAGCAATCATAGCCCATGAAAGATAGGTAAGCCATGTACACTCGATGTATGCCCAACAGAGACCTCAATGTATCCCATCATGGCTTAGTAAAGACCTCAGGACGAATACATTAATACCTGGTAGAAACCTTAGGTTCCAACATCCTCATTACCTAATGATGTTTGTCCGGTAGAAACCGCATAACCCCGCATCCCCAATCACAGCCACAACACAGTTTCCACACACCAATGCCATCAAGTAAGCACAAAACAATTAAATCATGGAAAGTGGCACTCAAATCAATACACAATACAAGACATCCTATCACGGGCAATCTCAAGTCATTTATTCACCTATTTTCTACCCTTGAGGTTTTGAGATTTGGGCTTTACTAATTTTTAAATAAGTAAATAATGATGTCTAGAAATAAAATTATCCCAAACATTTAATAGTTTTGAAAATAATTTGAAAGAAAATGACACAAAGTCTCTACTTAATTTTTTAAAGAAATTAAGAAAAGTTTATTTTTAACTTTAAATTTTGAAAACAGGAACAAAATACAAAGTTAAGAAAACTGGGTAAGGGTTCTGTAATATCCTGAAAAAGGTTTTTAAGGAACCTCGAAAAAATCCCAATTGGGTTATACTCTATGTGATTTAAAAACTCTATGTTATACCTACTTTTGAAAAAATACCTTCTTTGTAAATTTTACCAAGTATTGGAATGCATATATATATATATATATATATATATATATATATTGAAAAAGTATACATAAGCATATTTCTTAAAAACATTAGTGATTTATAAGATGGTGTATATTAAACATTCTTCTATAAGCTAAGATTTGGGATTATCCTTTATCAATAAAAATCAATCTTTTTATTATTAATTTTTAGCCTATTTCTTTGCCTAGGTGACAAAACTTTAAAAAAAAAGATGGCAAGAAAACTTCTGAAGGTAAGGAGACCCCCCTCTTTCAACGAATTCAACATTTATGATATGTTTTAATCAACAACCTTATTTTCATCTACTCAAAATTTAGAGATTCTACCCTTAGGATCCTACCAGATTCAATACAAATATAATTAATACAAAAATGTGTAAAGTACATAAAAGGAAAGTAGGTCAAGGAGAAAAGGGAACAAAATAAAATCTCTCTGGATTTAGCTAAGTCCAAGTCCCTAACAATGGGCCACAACCCACGAGACCATGTAAGAGAATCCTGAACAAGTTCACACATGCAGAGAAGAAAAATATTAGGAAATGGAAATAAGTAGATATTGCAAATAACTAACACATAACTTACGGACAAATAAATATGGATCATAATCATTGAAATTTATGGTCTAAGCCCAAAGGCATATAATAACAAAAAGAGACCACTAGGGAATGGCATCTAGGTGGCTTGGGGACAGACCCAAAATTGAATTATGGGCTAGTAAAATCTCAAATCGCAATTTGGCCCACGATATACAAAGACATACTCATTAATCCATTTAAATTATATACATTATAAACATCTAAAGGCATGAAACAATTACATCTTTAATTTTCCCTTAATTGTATCTTTGTGATAGACATAATATTCACAAAAAAGACACCAATATCATCAAAGAAGGGAACATCTGATTGAAACTAGGAAAGCTGGCTATGGACACTAGCTGAAGAAAATACAGTAATGAAACAATGTTGAGATTCAATCTTCACCACATGCTTGCAAACGAATAGGAAATAGATATTGCGTCTAATTTAATATCACCGACTTCACCTATTAATACTAACCTAGGGTATATGTATTTAAAGGGGAGGAACTGGAGTAAAACAAACCAATGTACTAAGTATGCCATTCCAAAGGATGCGACTATTCGCTTAGACAGCCACATCACAAAAAACAAAAATAAAAAAGACATAAATACACATATGTAAGGAAAATGATATTCATTTATGCTCATTCAAGGCCTTGGTTAACATCTTATGTGATCATACAAGATAGAATAGAACAACCACAAGTAAGATAGCATAGAAGTCGGGAATATACTAAATCTAAAAGTTAGCAACATTGTACGTAATTTACCAAGGTTTCAACCAAATTCAGCACTTAATAGTCAAATAAGCAAATAGAATAAAGCAATTGCAGTCATAACAATGCATAGTTATCATGCATTCAGTTCTATTTCAGGTCAATCTTATCAAGAAAGGTTATGTGACCAGGTTACAGTATGGTTACTTGAAAATAGAGCAAAAGCATCATTCAAGCCTTAGGTAGCATGCTTACATGTTCAAGGTAAGGTTTTGAATGGTGATCAAACAAGAGGATAGGACACTTTCATGTAAAGGCAATAGAAAATAGGAATCAATTCATCTATAATTACTCAGCAGACAAGGTATATAAGGGGCACACAGATGGAATAATGATCCACATATGGGCCAAAAGAGAGCACGCATAAGTCAACTGAGCACAATAGCATATAAAGTTATAGGCAAATAATATGCATTATTGATGCTAAAGGTAGCAAAAGTCAAGCCTACAAGGAGATCAACATATCATGATAAAGCCAAATCTCACATAATAGGTAAACAGAAACTCATCAAACTGGTTTTCAAATGTCATGCAGGCTTACCACATATATAAAGGAAAGGGAAGGAAAACAAGTCATGATGAAATCTAACTCAAAACAAAAGGAAAGGAGGGAAGAGCAGGTCAATAGATCTATCACAACATGACAACTAAGTGATCAAAAAGCATACATAAGGAGGTATGCACCTAGTAATTGAAGAGATATAGGGCATGCTCATATACTACAACTAGTCTTAACATATAATATACTATGTAATGAGATTCAGACAACGTAGATTGACATAATTTGCAGGCAGGCAGCTTACAAATAGCTATATTAACTTAATACAAATTGACACACATAATTGTACATCAAAATAGAAATAAGAAAGAAGTGCTTCATTTAGAAGCTTAGAGTTACTGTAGGTAGGGATGAGGAACTGGGAGTCATTTCATAATCAACCTGGGATAGTATTGGACTGGAGCAAGCATTTATTAGATTACCAGGTAATTTAGAGAAATTTAGAGCACTCTTTGCTCCCAGCATTATGTAATCAATTTTAGAGACAAATTAAGACAACCATGATGAAAAATAAATCGACAAAGCAGCAAGAAACATGTACCTGTACTTATACAGCATTAAGGTTTATCAAGCATACTCTATTTAGCTATCAAACTTATTCAAGTCCTGCATAAAGAGTAGCTATGAGAATGAAATGGGCAGAATCACACTTAGATAATTAATTGACCATTCATGACAAGATACATACACCTACACAGCTTAAAATGACCAGAAACCATCACTTAAACAATATTAGTACAACCTAAACAAGACAAAAGGCTTACATGCAAATTATATTAGTACCTTATGGATTTAAATTCTGATTCCAACAATTTAAGTATTTAACTTTGTTACAACTATATGAGAGTCATGCTAATAATTCAGGGATGGAAAGTAGTTTTTTATTCCATTGTCTAGACAAAGTGAGCACATAGTTGATTCTTACTTAATATATAGACATCATTCTAAACTTCCTTTCATAGGTCACATAGCTAGTAAACTCATGAATTAAAAGAATTTAAGGAGAACTATACTATTAATACTAATATCAGTATGGATATGATATCCACATACATGTCAACTAGTTAAAAGAGCAAGGCACAGAGTTATCAAGCAATGAAATGGAAAGAAAATAGACTCGATCATTAATAAAGAAAAAAAGGAAACAAGTCCTAGACTTAGTAAGAAATACTATTTTTAACCTTAACACACTTTGAAAACAGTGGAGAGGATATTTAAATATCCTCTACCATTCAACCCTATGACAATTACATCTTTGGAATCCTTGAGGGTGAGCTGAACTCCACATCAACTCACATCCCTTATCTTAGGAATTCTTGCAGAGTATGAGCAACTTGGATTGATCAAAAGAAACACTGCATTCCCAGAATTCACCTTACAAGTCTACTCCTTGCCTTTCACTCAACTAGGTCCTTATGCATTATAGGTAAAGGATGCATAAGGTGAATAAGGGTAAAAGTTTCACCTCTTAAGTAATTTTGAGACTTAAATAGGACTCTGAGATGATCACTTAGCAAGTATGAGCACATACAAGGAATGATTTGAAATTCAAAATGTGAGGTGGTTGAGGGGTCTTTATTTTATGATTTTGGGGTGTCAAAATGACCACTTCAAAGTCACTCTAAATATAAGGGATCAAATGGAGTATGGCCTCCCTTAGCCTATTCATCACATGGGAAACCTTATTATATGTCACAACCTAAAAATCGAGGCATGATGGCGTCTACATCTCATTTATTTACAAGCTAAAACTTGGTCCAGAACGAGTAGTGGTGGGTCGGTAACAAGAACCCGAGAAAACTAATAGAGAGAGATGAAGGAACAAATATCAAAACAAAAGACACGAGAGCAAATGCATAATGACAAGACCCCTAAAACATGGATGAAGAGCATTTATATACATGAATACAAATTAGTATCCTTAATGGGAAATTATAGATATTACTATCCAAGACTTGACTAGGATAGCTCTAGTGTTGAAACGATAATAGAACAACAAGAAAGCCAACTGCTCTCCAAATTTCCAAAAAATACCAGTTACTGTGCTAGATCAGGTCTGTTCAAATAACCCATTCCAGGACCTATATCAGGAGAAGATGTAGAAGTGCAGCATGGATGCCAAAAACAACAGTTACCCAGTAGGCATCATAGGCCAACCGGGCATCAATAAGCATAGATAAGGTAACGACAGATCAAAGCAAGTAGAGTGATGGCACATAACAAATATCCCCAAAGGAAACTATAGTAGTAGCCATTGGGAGCAAAGATAGGTTAATAGTCATCAATGTATACGATATCAAATAACAAGTGAAGAGGATCTTCTATCAGGGTAAGTCACATAGTTGCTAACTTAGTCAAAAGAAATTATTTCCACATATAATGCGTAACTGTAGTCCCAACATAACCAGTGCGAATGGATCTTTATAGAGTATAGCTAACATCGGTAATGTAGCTAGTAATATAAGAATTATGGTGGTAAGGAAAGTAGTCAACCATATAGGGAACTGAGGTTTTATATGTTCCCTCTCTAGGATAGTCATAGGTCAAGAGGGCTATAGAAGCTAATACCAGTATGTGACCTCTCTAGGATGGTCCGGAATTGGGAGAAACTCATGGAGGACTTAAACCGCATACCATGTATGGAAGTGACGGAATGCTCCCTCTCTAGGATAGTCCTGACTCTAAAAGGACCCACGATGAATTAAACCACATACAATGAAATTAGAAGTTGACATGCTCCCTCTCTGGTATAGTCCTAAAAAAAGAAGGACCAACGGAGGACTCAAATTATATCCCACTACTCCCCCGTGTATCCCTCCCCCGAGCTACCCATCATGGTCCAAGCATAACGACCCAGATTAGTAGGGTTTGTGTAAATACCTAAACCCTCATGAAAAACCTCATAACCAGTACACCAGCAGTATAGTCATCAAGTTAAAAAATACCAATACTAGGGATAAATCTATATATCATATCTCGGTAGGACCTAAGTATCACCATAGAGGCACAACTTACATCATATAAAGAATCTCACCATTTTCATAGATGTAGTATCCTAGATCATGGAACTCACAAGGGGATCATTTCAAATGGTGGGGTAAAATAGTGTCATACTGTTCATAGGTACAGACACCAATAACATAAGTATATGGAACCTATTAAACATCAATGCCTTGTCTGAACCATCTAATAGATGCCAATTTTGTCATGAAACATAGCCTTTCCTGGCCCCACCATGATCCTGAATCCCTATAAACAGCAGCGGATATGCCATAAATGCCCCCTGGCCCAAGTACACACGTATACAAGAAGAATTAAAGATTTATCACAGCTCGTCCAAACACCCTTTAAACCATGAATCATACCAGATTAGGATCAAAATATCACCACATCAGAAATATAAATACCCAACATAGCCATTTCTAGCTAGGTACAACACCATCCTGGAAGACACAACCAGCATAACTATGCTTGGCTAAATACGAGGTCACTGCATAAGGCAACGGAGTGTCCAGTATAGTTGTACTCTGCTAAATATGGCCTAGAGGCCACCCATGTCCCAATCAGATACACAATTTTTCAAACAGAGCTCAAATAATTAGTCTACCAAGATCGGCTCTAAAGCCACCAGCATACATTGAGGGATAACTTCTAAGCTTAAATCACAAGTTTAATCCCTTTCTCGACGTCACTATGGTCTATAGTCCATGTATGATAATACGCATCGAAGGTGTTACTCCTCCCCCAAACACTCCACGGTCTAAAGTCAAAATTAGATATGCGAGCAGGGCAATACATCCCCAGGGTAAGTAGTTAAGCTCCAAGCTAGATAAACAGGGTATAGGCTGGATAAATAAGAATATCAGGAGATAAAGATCATCCTAGACCTGAGCTGGCTCTTTACCATACATATACTATACTAATACCCAATCTGAGGAAACTAGATCATAGCTGACTTGGATTCTAGTGATATCCTTGATAAGTGTGTCATAAATGCCCAAAATCACGTATGAAGCTCAAAATTACACAAGACTAGCAAAAATATAGCCATCATGTCAATACAAGTAAAATAAAACTCATATTGATATATAGATAGCGGGGTCAAAGTCCTGGATAAAATTAAGTCCATAAACCCTAATAGCTCAAAATCTGATAATATTTCTACCCACGTATAGAGCACAGCTTGTACTCGTATACCACAAAATAAAGCTAAATTTAACTGTAGAATCCAAAGATATAAGCCCTGAAAGTTTATATCTAATATAAAACTTATTAATAAAAGAAAAAACAAGGAATTATCCCTATAGAATTAGGTGTAGAACCACCTAGATACAATTCTACGGATACAAATTAAACAACACTGATCAAAACTCAATTTTAGCTCTGGGAAATAGAAGAATGATGGAAATTTTTGGTTAAAAATAAAATAGGAAGTTGTATTTATAAGACTTCCAGGACATCATCGTGATTGCGGAAGGGTCCCATGCGATCGTGACCTGAATGCCACATCCCATCCCGATTGTGGCCCGCCGCTACGTGATCTCAAAAGTTTGGCCCTCAGCCACCTCGATTTCAGGAAGTAAAAGTTTGGAATGGAAAAAAAGTCCAATTATGGCACTCCATATATGAAATCTTTATGTAAATTATACTCCGGACATAATGGAATGGATAAAAATGCCATTCAAAATCATATGAACTACATAAGTTTGTAAAGTGCATAATTGTAAGGAAATTACCCACGACCACCGTCGGGGACCCAACCTAACGATCCCAAAAAGTCACAAATGTTTTGGGGAGGTTACAAGAATGCTCTAAATACAAGTAAGTAACAAAAATATGAAAATGATTTCGAAGTTCGTTACATTATACCTTAGCCCCCTTTATTTTTCTTTGAAAACCCAATTTATAAAAAAAGAGTTTTGAGCTAAGATAGGAATAAAAATATAGTTTTTGCAAAAAAAAAAAGGAGGGACATAAATAACCAGCATTTAAACCACAGAATCCACATATAGACCAAATAGATTCCCAGACCAGTTTGACTGGTATCAAAGACTACAAGTTAACAACATCAGAGACACGGCCTTTGATCAAGAACATCACAGAGACCAAAATCAAGTAAGCAGGTTCAAGTAGCTAGCATTAGCAAGGATTGAAGGGACCCTTATGAATAGAATTATCTAGAAAAGAATCATAATCAATAGTCAAAACATGAAGAACAATTCTTATAATTCATCAGTCAACCAACGGAGAAACATTAACTGCCAAAGACAACAAACTCAAAATACTTTGTTTTAACCACTAAATCAAGATATATAATTAAAGTGATTAAAGGAAAACTCTAATTAAAACTAAATCACATTTACAAACATCAAACCCACCATCTAAACCCCTTTGAAACCAAGGTCAAGACTAGGTCAAAGCAGGCTACACTAACAATCAAGCCTAATTTATCTTGTAGAAAAAAAAGGCAAAAAACCACATACTAACCCTGTTTTATCAAATATGATCAACTAGACAATAAACAGTCAACAAGTAACAAGAAAAGCACTAGCTTTAACATAGAAAACCAAGGTCTCATTCAAATAGCTACTGATAAGAGAAGAACACTAAACTGATAACACTTAACTAAATAGTTAACAGTACTAATGCAACAAAGAGGTAAAAAACAGGTTCATATCAAGATCAAAACACCAAAACATTGTCCATATTCAACCAGTAAGATGAACATATCACATAAATAGCCTACACCAATACATAAATAGCCTAAAAACACATAAGCATCATAAGAGCATAAAATAGTAACAAAAGGACAATATATTAACTTTTAGAGAGAAGTAATCAAAGTAAATGAAGATAACAGCTTTGAAAACTTGAAAAAAGAGCTAAACATACTCACTTAAGCTCTCCACAACCTTCAAATCCCTTAGAGGGGTGCAAGGAGAATACTTTAAATAGAACACTCCAATGACATGGCTCACTCTAATTTTACCTCTTTAAACACTGATCTAGACTAAAAACTGAATCTAAATAGTTAAGAAACTATAGGATTCTAGCCAATTATATTTCTAAACCATTATTATAATACACAGCCTAAATTGATTTTATAGCCAACAATATTTTAATAAGGAACTAATTTAACTCAGCATAAACAAAATATAAACCCTAAATGCTCTAAAACACTAAATTTAATAATATTGTCCTTCTTCGACCACTCTCCCAAACCATAGAGGGCAAGGGCTTAAATAGGGAAACTCCAAATTAATCAATAAGTCACAAATAGAGGGGAAAACATAAAAATCACAAGGAAAGGGGAAAATAGTGTCCCTTCATTCAAAGCCAAACCATCTCGGCTCTTCAATGCATTGCAATTGAATTTTGAATGAGGAAACTGAGAGCAAAACCATCATAAGCCAATAATTAGCTTTTACAGATGTATAAATAGTACAAGGAGAGTATAAGAATGAAATACCTCAACCATAGAGGAATAGAATCTAATGTGGATATAGTACATAGGTACAACATCCACAAAACACTAGGACAAGGTTCACCCATGTAGGAAAGAAATAATGGACGAACAACATCATGGGAAGCTTCATGAAGCTTCTCAAAGATTTGAGAAAAATTGAGGGAATCGATGGAATAAACATGAGACGAGGGAATTGGGGGTGAAAAAGAGGCACCGGGTTGGATCAAAATAAAAAAAAGACTTGGAACAGTTTAAAAATAAAGGGAAATGGGGCTTTCAGCCTTATCTAGAAAATATATATATATATATATAACACATATATATAAAGAGATAAAACAAGTGGAAACGCAAAGTATGTAAAAATAAAATATATCTTGTCAATAAATAAAAAATTGAATTTCTTTTTAAAATACTTATTATTCATAAAAAATACAATCGTGTTAAATAATGTATTTTAAATATACATAATTAGATATAACTTGAACTTGATTATGTATATTATCGAAAAATTAGGTGTCACAATATGCATTGACATTTATATACCAAACTCTTAGAAAAGTTTCATAAAATCTTGACATTTGTACCCTTGTGTATATACACCTGTATACATATTGTATATAGGTGTATATATTTCACTTGGGATTAATTTTGAAAAATAAATAAATATGTTAAAAGGTTATTTTTTTTCCAAAAACATGATATTTTAAACTTACTAAAAATTACATTTTAAAACTTCAGGATTCTCCTTGAATAACAGGCTTAGTATTTATTAAATAGAGGAGGGAAAACACTGTGTACAACATTTGTCCCTGGTTTATTCATGATCGAGGAAAGAGACTATGGGAAAACCATTCTTGATAAACTCAAATTTATATGACCTCTTTATTTATTCTTCCAAAGAAAAGATAAGTTTGGCTGAACATCGGCATTAGGCTTCCTACATATCTCAGGGGCTCAACAAGATTTCAGGTCGCTTGTAGTTCAGTACATAAGATTTGAGTTTGATTGAGAAACATTTCTCATGCTTACTGGATCAGAGTTTTCATGGAACCAGGAGATGAGGAATGAGGAACTGGTAATGATTTTAATATTGCAATCGAGTTTTCCATATAGATCTCAACCTATATATCCCAGAACAAGGAATCAGGTTGCTTGTAGTTCGAATTGATCAGTAGAAGAAGTAATCCCATTATTTTGGGGTAACTTTTAGCTTTGTGAAAATGAAAAGTTTGTAGAGGATGGTGCTCATAACATTTAAATCATAAAGTGTGGTGTAAGACACCCCTATGATTAAAATCTTATCGGGCGTGATACTTTACCTGGTGATATTGCCAGTTAGAAAGAACCCCCTTGCTTCTGGGTGAGTGAAGAGTTTACTTCGGAGGAAGTAAGAAACACAGAAGAAAAGGCTTCTACATGCCCTCTGACGAGAGTATGGTAGATGTCTTTCTTGGTCTTATGCTTATCTTGGCGCCTATAGAGTTTGAAACTCCTCCTCATACATTACTTTGGATCCTGCAAAGAAAGTGTTCGACGTACTACTATATCCTTAGACCTATCCTGCACCTGTGATAGATGCTTTTGAGATTTTTATCCTTTTGGATGCTCTTGGAAAATCTTGAAAAGATTCATTAGCAATAAAATAACTCACTTGAGATAAAAATCCTTCTTACCTCTTGCCTTTATTGGCTTTCAAGCAGATCTTGTCTTACTTGAATTGTATTTTTTGTAATGGCCTTTGAGCTTTTCTTTATTGCTTACATGGTCCTTCAGTAATTCTTATATAAAGAATGTGGAAATCTCCAACGACTCTCCACATATTAAACACATAATATGTGCTAACATCCAACAATTTTCTATGTCTTTAAAAAACCTAATACGTATTAGTATCCACTGACTTTCTATGACTTTATTCAAATA
>JBDJHY010133858.1:0-13455 GCA_039654485.1 Withania somnifera
TTGTTTTCTTACATGAAACCAAAATATCTTTCGTACATAGTATTGCGCTCTTGCTACATCAATTTCTATCTTCCGCCACCCTCAGCTGCAACCTTACTTTTAGTTGCATCCATAGCTTTAGATAGCAGAGGATGGATGGCATCTGCCTAATCTTCTTCAAGCTTTTGTCAATGTATAAATCGGTTGATCATTCCCCCGAAGCTGTATCTCAACTTTTGATTGTATTTTTCCTTCTTCATTAAAGCTCGGATTACCCCACCAAATTAATTTCCATGCTAGTTATCAGTGCATAGACATGGCATACTCTGCTTTAGATCATGGTGGTGTAGTAGTTAATCAGTATTAGAAAATGGTTGACTATTTTTAACCAACAGCGGGCTACCTTGTTAAAGTAAAAAAAAGGGCTTAGTGGTACCCTCGAGCATCCCAAATCCATCTGGCCTTTGAATTCACACCTTACATGGTATGGAAAATCTGCTGGTACGGAGGGTGCCTCTATAATTCTCCCAATGGTGTCATGTTGGACTCATTATTTGTGTTCAAAAGATTGTTGACAAAGGCTGATATAAACCAAAAAGTGTGCCCTCGTACCTTTACCTCATCAGTCTCCCTTGGGTTCCAGTTTGCATAAAATTCCTGGACCATGTTGATGTTACACTCGACTTATTCCTCAAAGATGAAATCCAAGCCGAGCTGACGAACCCTGTTGAAGATCAAAGGT
Source organism: Withania somnifera (assembly GCA_039654485.1). Lineage (NCBI taxonomy): Eukaryota > Viridiplantae > Streptophyta > Magnoliopsida > Solanales > Solanaceae > Withania > Withania somnifera. The sequence continues at coordinate 722 of JBDJHY010133858.1, forward strand.
AACTCCTTAGCAAACCTGGCCTTGTCAATCCGCTTAACAAGGAAGTGGCACCGAGATATAGAGTTTTGATAGTGCCATGTCTTTCCTGAATCTGCTACATCAACAATGCCAAACCAGCAAAGTTTCACCTTAGGAGGGGCCACAAGAGGTGGCTCCTCAGTAGAAGAAGTACAAGCTCTTTTGGAGCTTGCCTGAGAAGAACTGGATCCCACCACGGAAAATTTCTTAGGGTGGACTGGTTTGGTGGATTTAGGAGGCATATTCCGATAAATAAAGACAAGTATTAGCATAGTTGTAAGAACAAGAGATAACAAAAATGGGTGGGGGTACCACCCCACACTTAAACTTGACAGTATCGCACACTTGACAGTCAATATATAAAGGGTACTTCAAACTTCCCCTAACGATTACAATTTAAACGAAGTGTGTAAGTATGTACACATCATCCTATGGACCTAGCTACAACCTTTAATTAAGGGATTGCATCACCACTAATTACCCTCGCACGTTCAGCAAAAACACATATGTTATATGACCTATAATGGTGGGATGGTGGAAACCAGCCCACACTTAAACCATACATATATCAATACAATTAAAGTGTAGCAAAATGCACATTATATTAGTCATATAACTGTAAGGTACTCATACTCCCCTTTTGAATGTGTGTTATGAAGTTGCAATGTATCAACCTTCATCACTCCACTCGATTAAATCTCAATATCATGGAAGTTATGTTGAGTGTATGAAAAAGGCACAAAAATACACTAAAAACTGAAATAAACTAAATTATAACCACTATTTGCACAGTAGATATGGAAACTCATGAGGAGTTCAATGTCTTCCCCAATAATTAATTCATTCATAATGACTCCTCAAGATCAACAAGTTGCATAAACCATCAACCCCACCATACCATCAACTGAAACTCAAGTAGCACAATATATAAAAAATACTTCTTTTTACCAAAAAGTATATCACAACAAGAGCAAGTCATCATTATCAAAATTAAGTATACAACCATGGTCTAGATTACTTGATACTCTTATGCTCCACAATAAAAAACCACTAGAATGTTTTATTGTTGAGGGAAAAGGAAGAAGTGAAGTCATTTTTTAGAATTGGTGAAAAATAAGGGTTGGAGGTATTTAAAGAGTCCAACAGGTTCGGGTAGATTCAGAGAATTAAAATAATTTTCACCTAAAAGCACTCCATCACTACATGATACGTATTATAATGGAGTATTATGCTAAACAGTGTCTTATCATGAGACGTATTACATTGTAATTCCTATCGTAATGGCCAACCCAACATTACAGAGTCTCATCATGATAAGAATCAAACTCCTAGGTAATTCGAGTCCCACCATGATAAGTATCACATTGTGATGCCCATCATAGTGGAATGCCCAGCTATCCAGAGTTCCACCATGATAAGCATAACGATGTGATGCTTATCGTGGTAGAACTCTAGCATTCCAGTGGATGATCATGATGCACATCATGACGTAATTTCTATTGTGATCGATCCATACTTGGTTTTATTAAGAAAAATTCCATATCTTCATGTACCTAACAACATCAAAAAAAATGATTAAGAAAAACATAAACAAAGCAAAAATACTTACAAATCACGGGATGCCTCCCGCTTAGCGCCTTATTTAATGTCGTGGCATAACCTATGTAATCTTATACATGCACCATATTGATGGATGTCGCCTCATGATCTACGTTAGGCCAATAGTTCTTAACTCGTTGTCTATTAACCAAAAAGTTTGGTTGGTCTTATAGTCTTGAAGCTCAACTCCTCCATGTTTTGTAACCCTTAAAACTTTATATAGCCCCATCTATTTGGAGTGTAATTTTCCTAGGAACAACCACAACTGTGTATTAAAAAATAGTACTTATTGTCCCGGCTAGAAGGATCATTGACCTATTGTTTATCATGCCATTTTCTAGTTTTCTCCATATAGATTTTGGCATTTTTGTAAGCATTGAGCCTAAACTCTTCAAGCTCGAGTAGCTGTGACATCCTTTTTTCATTGGTTTCCTTGAAGTCAAAGTTAAACCTCTTAACAACCCAATATGAGTGATGCTCCAATTTGACCGGCAAGTGATAGGATTTTTCCAAATACCAATCAATATGGTAAAGTACGATAAGAGTTTTATACGCAGTTTTATATGCCCAAAGGGCATCATCGAGCTTCTTAGCCCAATCTTTTTGCTGCGCATTGACTGTCTTTTGAAGGATTTATTTGATTTTGATATTCGATACCTCAATTTCTCACTAGTTTTGGAGTGATAGGCAATGGCTACCTTTTGTGTCACCCTATACTTGCTCAGTAAGCCCTTAACCCATGCATTCCGGAAGAGTGATCCACATCACTAATCATTTCCATGGAGTGCTAGATCTTGTGAAGATCTATTTCTTCATGAACTTGAGTACCACTCTCGCTTCATTTGTGGGTAGTGCAACTGCTTCCAGAAATTTTTATACATAGTCAACCGCTACGAGAATTTACTTGTCCCGTGTGATGGAGGAAAGGGCCCTATAAAGTCAATACCCCAAATATCGAAGATCTCAATTTTAAAGATGTTATTCAATGGCATGTTGTGATGTTTGGAGATGGAACCCATCCTTGACATTGGTCGCACTTCTTTACAAACTCATTAGCATCCTTAAAAAATGACGGCCAGAAGAATCCCGACTGTAGCACTTTTGCTCGGTGTGTTTCCCTCCATGATGACCTCCATGAGCAAAGCATGGAATTTGGTAAGAATCTCATGCATCTCACACTCCAGCACATACCTCCTGATGAGATAACCTAAACCTTGTTTATATAAGAATGGCTCATTCCAGAAATAAAACCTACAATCATGGCTCGGTTACTTCTTCTATTGGCTTGTGGCTTTGGGTGGAAAAACACCACTTATCAATGCATTAAATATATCAGCATACCATGGAAATTGTTGTATTGATAAGTGCATCAGCTGTTTGTCCAAAATTCTTCTCTAATCTACCTGTGTTCCTCAATGTGCTCATGATTTTCCAACTGGGACAGGTGATCACGAATCTCAAGATCAAACTTTTATAGAAAAAGGATTCACCTAATCAACCGCAGTTTAGCATCCTTCTTATTAAACAAATATCCAATTGTTGCATGATCAGTATACACAATTACGTTAGTTCCTACTAGGTAGGCCTTAAATTTATTGAATGCATAAACCAATGCTAGCATCTCCTTTTCATTGACAGTGTAGTTCACTTCTGAGGTGTCCAAAGCTTTTCTAGCATAATATATGGAGCTAAAGATTTTATCCTTCCTCTATCCCAGTACTGCACCCACGGCAGTATCACTTGTGTTGCATATCAATTCAAAAGGAAACTCCCATTCGGGAGCAATAAAAATAGGAGCCTCTGTCATAGTCTTCTTCAAATGATTAAAGGATTTCAAAAATTCTGCGGAGAATTAAAATGTTGCATCCTTTTCAATAATTATACACAAAGGCTGAGAGATCTTAGAGAAATCACGAATGGATCTTCTATAAAACCCGACATGTCCAAGAAAACTCCTCACCCCTCGCATTGTGATGGGGTGTGGAAACTCCAAAATCACATCATTCTTGGCCTTTTCAACTTCTAAAAATACCTTTGATGACTTGTACCCAAGAATAATGCTTTCTTTCTCAGAGAAGTGAAACTTTTCCTAATTCAACACCAAATGCATTTCTTCACATCTTGCTAAAACTTTATCCAGTTTCTATAAGCACACATCAAAAGAGATCCCATAAATCGAAAAATAATCCATAAATACCTTAACAAAATCACCACCATATCACTAAATATGGCCATCGTACATCATTTTAAAGTAGAAGGTGCATTACACAACTCGAACGGCATGTGCCAGAAAGTATAGGTACTGAATGTGCATGTAAAAGTGGTATTCTCCTGATCTTCAGGAGCTATGGCTATTTAATTTTTACCATGAGTATCCATTGAAGAAGCAAAAGTAATCTTGGTACATAAGTTTATCAAGCACATGATCCATGAAGGAAATTGGATAATGATCTTTGCGGGCTCGTTAAGTATATGGCAATCCATGCAAATTTTCCACCCAATGACTGTACGAGTTCACACCAGCTTATTTTTTTCATTTGTCACCATGATCATGCCTCTCTTTTTAGGATGCACTGTACTGGACTCACCCATTTACTGTCGTATATAGGGAAAATAATAAATACATCTAACCATTTCATCACCTCTTTCCTCACCACCTCTTTTATTGGTGGATTCAGTCTTCGCTGTTGTTGTACCCTTGGCTCACAGTTCTCTTTTATCAAAATTCTTTGCATACAAAATGCAAGGCTGATGCACTGAATTTTATATATTTTCCACCCTATCGCCTGCTTCTTGTTCTTCAAAACTACCAAAGCTTTAACAACCTGTGCCGTAGACAATTCGGCAATATCACTGACAGAGTCTCATATTCACCTAAGAATGTATACCTTAGATGGATTGCCAAGACTTTCAGCTCCAACTTGGGAGTTTTTTCAACTGATGGATTTACCATAGGTCCAAGAAACTTATTCAGTGGCTCATACATAATTTTCTTTATATAAATGCTAGCAAGGTTTAATATCTGAATCATCTTGTGAGCTTCTACATCTCTTTCAGTTTCTTGACCCGTGATTTCCCTTACTAGTGGATCAATACTAACCTGTATCGACACTTCATTGTTTGTGTCATACACTGTGATTGGCAACAACTCCTTATAAATTGCATGTAGTTTTAGGGCCTTGTAAACATCAAACTCTTCTACTTTTTCATGTTCCCTTATAGTGAGTTGCCCTACCACCATATCAATCAACGAACGACCTATGGACAAAAATAGAGACCCCAAAATAAATGGGACTTCTGGATCTAGACCAAATCCAATTTAATAAAGTCCACAGGAAAGATCAAAGATCCCACCTGCACCAACACATCTTCCACTATGCCAAGAGGTCTAACCAAAGATAGATCGACCAACTGTAGAATGATGATGGTGGGGCTTGGAGTATCCAAACCCATTTTTTTGAAGTAACAATTTGGTATGAGATTTATTCCATCACCTAAATCACATAACCCTCTAACATTGAGACCCTGGCCAATAGTAATATGAATGGTGAAACTACCCAGATCTTTTTTCTTTGTGGGTAATCTATTTTTAATGTGTGATGTGCACTCTTGAGTAAGAGCCACTGTAGCATGCTCGGTAAGACAATATTTATTCGCCACAATATCTTTCACATACTTGGGAATCCGTGCAATACATCAATCAAAGGCAAGTTAATATGAACTTGCCCCAACAACTCCTTGAACTTTTGGAATCCCTCTTCTTATTTTTTATTTTTTTAATCTTTGAGGAAACGATGGTGGAGGTCTCATAATAGTTGTTGCACCCCCAGACTTAGTGTCTTGTTCATTGCCACTGTGTATCTTGTCACTATTTCTTTCTGCGTCTTTACTAAATTGATTTGCCTTTTGAGGCACTAACTCATGCAACTGCAATCCATTTCTTATTGTAACTGCATCTACCTGTCTTGGGTTTTGTTTTTTGTTGCTTACGAGATCCCCTTTATGGCCTTGTATTTTTTGACATAACCAATTTCCCCATTTGCTTCTCCAGTTGATGTGTATCCATTTGTTGATTTTTCATATTTGTTTCTAGCTTTGCTAATCTCTCACTATGTCGTGCCTGCCCCTCTGGTAACTTTTTCAATTTTTTTTTTGTACTGCTACTAGGTTGCACATTCAGTGAAGTACCATAATTTTGGGGATTGAATTTGGGTCCTTGTTGCTAATTTGACTAATGATTTCTATACTGACCTGGACCCTACTGATGTTGCTAATTTTGATTTCCACCCCAAGAGAAATTTGGGTGGTTTCTCCTGCTTGAATTGTAAGTATTGCCGAAGTATTATTGTCTTTGGCCCCTCTATGCATTGCCTATAAAGTTAACCAAATCAGAGTTGGCCCTACATACATCAAACGTATGATTTCCTCCCCCACATGTCCCATACCAATTCATAGCCTGAGATTGGACTGCATTTACTGCAACCTGCTGTTATTGGTGTCCAAAAGTTTGTGCAAACATATTTTAGAGAAATGAAATTCTGCTGAAAAAGTTGTGACCACGTCTAACTCCATAACCCTAGAAGTATTCTTTCTATCATTTACTCTTGACACGTCTCCTTTCCAATCTGGATTACCTGTGGCAATCCTATTCAGTAGTGTATACATCTCATCATATGTTCGCTCCAAGGCATGTCCCATAGCTGCTGAGTCTAGAAATACTTTTTAATTAGGTTCTAGGGCCTCAAAAAAGTGTGTAACATGCTTCGTTGGATTTCTGATGATGAGGAAAATTTCTGAGCAATGCTTCAAACCTCTCTAAAGCTTGGTAGAGATTTTTCCTGGTATTTTTCAGAAGCTCTGGATTTCACTCCTCAATGGTGCGATTTCCCCAGATGGTAAGAATCTAATCAATAACATCCTTGCTAAGTTCTACAATAAATTAATAGAGTTGGTTGGCTCGGCAGTAAACCACATTTTTGCGTCACTAAGAAAGGAGAATGGAATAAAGTGAGCCTCACATAATTCGGTGAGACTCCTTCTGGAATGTAAGTATCACTGATCTCAAGGAAATTTTGGAATGTGTTGCTGTGGATCCTCATGAATGAGACCAGTGAATTGCCTGCTATTGTGCAAAGGCTGCACCATATTCTTCTTTAGCTCGAATCTACCTCTAGGTGCTAGTTTATGTATAGCAAAGGTATAATTTGTGGCCTTTGGAATACCCAACTCACGGACTGATCTCAGAGCAACCATTTTAGCATTCACTACTACTGTTGGTTGATCTAGTTGTGCGTGTGGAACAGAATGAGAGAATGCCTCGGTCCTTCATTGTTGATGTATAAACTTTTATAGTTCATGAAAGGGTTTAACCAAATATATGTTCCATGCCATATTAATAGTAATAATGCTAGAAAAAATAAAACATATAAGATAAAGCCATTGCACAATAGAAAATATCTTACAAGAATCAAAAACTAACTAATTGCTCAGTCCTCGACAATGGTGCCAAAAACTAGCTAACTCCCCAGTATACACGCAAGTGTATGTGGTCTCACAAGTAATATAGTGGCTCTAGCTAGCCGGATATCGAACCCACAAGGAATTGGAATTGAGAAATAGTTTCGCATATGATTCTTGTAAAGAACTCAATTAATATGCAATTGAAAGTAAGATTAGAAAAAGTTGATTGTTTTATATTATTCTAATGTAACTAAGGATATTTGAATGAGGCTTGGGATGAAACAGTCCAGTATTGCAGATATAAACTAACGTTCTAGGTTATGGCATTGCATACATTCGTATAGGATAATAGTTTTGCATAAACAACATTTTTTTCTAATTGTTGATTTCGGTGTTGAAATTATGACTTAGGGATTAATAGTCCTCTAATCACTATTAATATAATCCCACAACTACTTCAATCGACTTGTGTTTTGGTGATTTGACATAAATGCATTATCGTTATTTTTCCAATTTAACCAAGTGAGGCACTAAGTGCATGATCATTTCTTAATTGTAATTCATGTTTGTTATTCTGATATTAGGTTCAAAAAACATAATCTCACTCCTTACACTCCCTTTCCACTCATAAGATTACCTGATTAATGCACTTTAAAGCTATATTTTAGTTCTAATGGTAGCCATGCAATTAGAACACATTAATTTCGAAGGGCGAGAACAATCAATAATGAAAAATAATTACTATTTTATATCAAACCAATGCAATACAACATGTGCTAGACATAACCTAAAAAAATGGTTTTTAGCCTAGAATAATCATTTTCAATTTAGGAAATAACATTTATAACATTTACGTACAAAAATTGAATGGAATATATAACCCTAAGTTGCTTGAATATCTCTTGTACTTGATGTTTTTTGTCCAAAGTGCTGCATAATTCTCCAAAATTTAACCGTAAGGCTTATACAGGTAAGGCTTATACAGATGCCCAAGAGAAAAGACTTATTTGACCCTAACTAATCCTGCAAGTTGAAGACAACTTTTTCCTTGCTAAACAGGGGATCACGACATGAATCCCAATCATGATGGACAGGCCATCATGTCATGATCCCTATCATGATAGGGCCAATATATCTGCATTTTCTCCCTACTCATTTCAGCTTTAGTTCCCTCTTGATCTTGATTTCCCAAGTCTTCAAATATACCTGAAATAGGCTAATCACATGGATTAGTGCTGCTTTACATATATTTTCTAACAACATACTCAAAAAGCACATAATTATTCTAAAACATAAGTCAAAGCATGGGAATTAAATGGTGTTAAGGCATATAAATATGCTTAAGATCAAGATGTCTTATTTTAGTACTCATACTACTGACCAACATGATAGATCGTAAATTTAATACAAAGTTCCATAGTTTGAGTCTTACTATTGAAACTGAAGATGGGGTCTAAAGGATGATAAACTTATGATCCATACCATGGCCCATGGTATTAATACCATGGTCCATAGGGTGAACCATACTGTACAACTAAAAACATTTTCTTTTATTCTCTTTTAAATTCTAGTTCTAACACTTTCCCTCATAGGTATCATACCCATCTAAAAAAATAAAGCCTTCAAAAAACATGTTGGAGGTCACACATGCTTTACGTGATTTACTTTGGGGTCTGAGTCCGAGGAAAGATGGTCTTTAGAGGTATATTCATTTAGTGATGATGAGCATTTTCCTCATGAGATGTGGCAGACAACTAATAAAAAGGCCATTATAGTCTTAACACCGACTCCCTAGTCTGAGGTGGAAGATTGTTCTTCAGACATCACTAGTGCTAATGACTCTGTGTCAGGAGATGAGGTTTCAACTATAGGTTTAGATGATGCAGCCTAGGAGGAGGGCCCACCACCATCATCCCAGTTTGAGTTTGAGATGGTTGTAGAGAATAGGAAGAAAGAGTCATTGAGTGAGTGATAGTGTGTTTAGGCATAAAATCCATATACATAAGAGATGCTTCACTAAATAAAAGGGGCTATCCAACCTGAGAGATATGTAAGGAGAACTGGATCAACATATCTAGTTTCTTCTCAAGTGGTGAAAGATGCTTTTGATAAATACCAGTTTGATTGGGTAGGAGACCCACCCAGTGGCTACAATACGACTATTGTTTGCAAGTTCTATGTTTCCTATACGGCTACAATACAGAATATGGCTCCAAAAAATAAGAATGCTTGGAAGCATATACCTTCTTTGGATACGATTCATATTTAGGTGAAGTTGGTTGATATTTCAGAGCACATTATTCGGAGGTTTCTATATGGTGATGACTTTGTAGCTCCGACAAATTTCTCCAAGTTACAACATAGATTGAAAGCTTCTGTGATGAGAAGCATTATGAGAGACAGGGAGAAGCATACAGAGTTATTTTTATAGTGTACAAGAACAATTCGGAGGCTGGTGAAAATGTACCATGCGTGCCAGCTCCAACTGGGATAGCACAGGACAACATATTTAAGGCCTCTATTACTTTTGTGGAAAAATTCTAGTGTAATGTTGTTCACTATCACCTGATACCTACGACTAATGATAACACTTTGACACCCAATAAAGATGTGATCATGGCCAGCATCATTGCTAAATATAAGATTTACTTTTCTCATTTTATCTGCAAGGAGGGAGAGAGACATAAGAGAGGGAACTACATTGCCTTTTCCTTGTATAATAAAAGATAAGATTACTGATAGTAGATCATAACTTTAAGGGAATTTATATTATGACCACATCCTTACATCTGTCTAACATCACCCTAATAAAGGAATCGGTCAACCCTGTAGTGAGAGACAAAAGAAGGGTCTCGTCCTAATCGATCGGTTCATTAATGACTTCAACTTTTGAGATATTTAAGTTTGTAGTGATTCTTCTTCTACTATTATTCCTCCTACGGTGAAGGTCATAAATGATACTAAGAGAGCTACTGGTAATTCTCCTCCGGCTACCACTATTCCCCCAGCTGCCCTTACAGCGTCTGGTATATATATTCCATTTGTTATCTATGCTGATTGAGTATTCACCGTGTCATATATGTTAGTAGGAAAGATATTATGGAAATAGGTCTAGAACATAGCTAATGTGACTAATTTATATATCTAGACTAGGTCGTGGGTTATGAGCCTTCGGGTGAGCTCATATCATTGAGTACACCTCCTACTAGTGGTGCCAATTTGGAGGCGGCGGGGGTTCTTTCTGATACACCTTCATCTGAGACACCAGATACTGAATCCTAGGGCACCACATGTATTTTTTAATCCCCTATTCTTGCTTCAGTGTATACATTTAGGACAATGCGCCTAGAGCACTTGGTTTGATATATGTTGAAAATTCACCGCTCTGAATTTTTTTTTAGTTTCCATGGATACCTTTTTTGTGTTAGTTAACCTTTAGGATCTCTGTGTGATACTTTAAATATTTATTTGAAGTTAATTTAGGACTTGTACTCACCGACTTATAGTAGGTAGTATAGCTAGATGCCATAAGAGTGCAAGGTTGTATATTTCCTAGTCCCTATGTGTGTATAAGCTAGAACTTTCCCGATTCGTCACACCAAAGGTCATAGGGTAGTTGAGTAGGAGATGATCATAGGCCATGTTTTTATTGAAGTCCACTTAAGCCTTAATGATCCTACCAAATGACACGTGTATTCCTTGATCCTTATTTGAGACTATAAGACTTTTCTTATTTAACCCTATTAACCTTACCTTCTTGATATTAGACTTCCTCTTTTCATTCTGAGTTTCCTCCAAGGTCCCTACTCACTAACTCAGGCTAAAAACCTAAGTTGAGGGTGGTTAAACTAAAGAGAGCAATAAAAATAGTTGAAAAGAATAAATAGGTGTTAAATAAAGAAAAAAAGAAAAATAAGTCCAGTGTAAAGCTAAAAACAAAATGTTGAAACTTAAAAAGGAATAAAAAAGTTGAAAACCAAAAAATAAAAAAAATATAGATGAAAATCACCACACCTACAACTCTAAAAGGAAAAATAAGAGGGGGGGGGGGGAGAATACTAGCAATGAGTAGGTGGACAAAATAGTGTAGTGCCAAAGGAGGGTTAGTCATTGTTTCCAAAATATACAACACCTAGCCTATGATATAAGCTAAAAAAAGTCCCATAATGATCCTAGTCTGACTGTCTGAAAATCTAGGAGTTGAAAATAAATGCATGCCTATGGTCTGTTTACATGCACTGGGTTAACTTCTATTGTGAGGGTGAGCGCACTAGTGTAGTCCCAATTTGTGTTTGATTTAATATGAGAGGGACGTATTTGTTGTGTAGGAATCTTGGGGTTATACTGGTTTCTTGATAGTTGGTAGGGTCAATGTTTCTGAAGTATGTAATGTCATGTAGTAGTATTGCAATATGATCTTTAGATGTTGTTGTGTTAAATTGCATAGATTGGGTAATACATGCTGTATATTTTTTATGGATTATGAATAGATAGGTATGATAAAGTACATATAACGTTTGTATACTTTCTATTATTGTTCTGCTTAAGAATTGTGTTGGTTTTGTTTTGACTTTTATTTCTTGAGGGCAAGAAAACTTCTAAGTTGAGGGTGTTGATATGCCGCTAGTTTACGACACTTTCAATGCTTAAGAGAAGGATTTTTGACTTTTCTTGAGTATGTTTATATGGATATGATGTGATTTTTGTGGATTTTCTAGGAAAATAACTTTTGGTGACTACATGGAGTTAATCTTTATAGGTTTTCTAAAATCTGGCATTACGAGAAATAGTACGACTGTGAGTCAACACACGAATCGTACTGTTGGTCTTAGGTTGGAGTCTTAAAAGTGGCAGTTTTTAAGGCCCAGTATCCGGATGAAGATCACAAATTATGAAGTTCATATTACGAGTCGTGTTGTATGTTTGTGGGTTGAAGTCTAGACACTGGGAGTTGGAAATAGTAGAATATGACCTACAGTATGGATTAGTGAAGTTGACATCAAGGACCATAATATTGGTCCGTGACTTGAAATTTGAAGGTGTGTAATTTTAGATATCAATAGCATGGACTTTAGGGTGCACACTATAGGCTGTATTGTCAGTCTTTGATATGGGACCTAAAGCTGAGAAATTCCAATGTTAAAGTACGATCCACAGGGGAAGGATTCCATGGACCGTAGGTTGCATATTATGGTAAGTATGATTGGTCACAGAAATTATTTTTCTAGTTTTTGTAGGATTAATTTCATGATTTATGTAAATATTTAAAGTAAGTTTTTTATTTTCAGTTAGACACTCTTACTACAATTCTATACATATTCTCTCATCTTTTTTAGCATACAATATAAGACTTCGTATTTTACATCTTTATTTTGTGAATTACTAGATTATATTCCATCATTATCTTCAAGATTCACTACTTTACTATCGTAAGTGTGAGTGCTATGAATTCTATAGTTATTATTCATGGTTGTTACATAAACATGCTTAGCTAAACACCATAACTAGGGTTGTGGGAACCATGGCGGATTAACAAATACGTCTAGATACAATTAGTGTTTCTTGAATGGTGTGGTGCATGTATTGTAGGTTTTTAGTTTTAATGATTTCTTATGGTGGACAATGTTAAGGACTTGTCTATATTCCTTACTTACTTT
>JBDJHY010133869.1:0-13454 GCA_039654485.1 Withania somnifera
AATGGAACCATCAAAATAGGAATCTAAAGGTTCCTCGACCTGATATCTTCTATTTTTACTATAGATAGAAACTTTTCCCAAAAATTACCAAAATACTCTGGGGACATTTAATGGAATTGACAAAATTTGAATACAAGCTCCCAATTGTCAAATACTGACCAAAGTAAAAACTTTATCTCATCAAACGAGATAAAATATCCATCAAAAGGCTAAAATTAAAAACGAAGGCCATCGTTAACTAAATTCCATTTTTTAAAGCTGATAGAACTAATGAAATTTCATTCCAAGACTCAAAACTCCAAATGTTGAGTAAAGTCAACAATTTTAACTTAAATGTTTCATGAAACTAAAACATCCCTAAAAAATTTTAAATTTTAGCTTTGATTTCAATACCAACCCCATAAAATGAACAAATATGACTCAAAAAATCTATCAGGAAGGGAAAAATGGTAAGATTGTAAGAAATTCAAAAAATAACCTTTAGGGTCATTATTGTATTCAGGTGAATACTAATTACTTCACCCATATAGATATTCCCAAGTAGTCTCATTACTCCTAATTTTAATAAAATAGCATAAAACCACCTAGTGTATTTTTTAAAAGAGTTAAGAACCTCTACTTGCGTTAACAAAGTGAAGAAATCAAGTCAACCTTGAGCCTTCCCTTTTCATAGACCCTCCAAGATTAAAAAATCTAGTGAAATATGGATTAAGCATCAGAAAATATGAACAATGATATACATATTGTTATTTTTAAAAATTGTATCCATAATCTTCCCTCAAAAGTCAAAACCGAAGCATAAGGGTAAATTTGGAATTTCAACAAAAATCATGTTATCTATGCTTTAGGGATATCAAATATGGAACTTTACATAAGATTGAGAAAATGTTAACCTACAAAATTCAGAAATGCTAAATAATGGTTTGCTCCACAAATCTCTAAATTTTACAATTAATAATTAAAAATCTTACCAAAGATTTTTGCATAAAGATATATCTTTCAGAATGCCCCAATGTGAGTTGTCAAGGTCAAAAAATGGTAAATAGTGGAGAAAGTCATGTATGGTGAGTTTTAAGTCATAACTTATCGGTAAGAGCATACCTTCGCAATTGTGAAATGTATCTCACGCGATCGTAAAGTGATAAAACTAGACCCACTTGACTTACTATATGTGATCATCGATAACTTCCACATTATCACAAAGGATAAATTATTCCATATTTTCAATCGTTACATTGATCAACTTGATCATGATGAATACTATTAGATGGTGCACTAGGTACAACAACAATGGTAACAAATTAAGAGAATTTTTTTAATGGAACCTCGAGATTTGTTTGGAATCCTATGCATACATGTAGTGACCTATACTGTCATTTATATGTTTTACATACTATTATTCATTTTGTAGTATTTTGGTATTTATGACTTGTTAGGATTGATAGTTTGGCTCCTCAGCAGTTCAATCTACATTTATGTCACTGTCCCTATTTTACTGCCTAAACTTAGGTACTCATTAAGTTTATTAAAAATTCCATTTAGAAAAGCTCAGAATAAAATTTTGCTAGTTCAATTTGATCAAAAACATGGATTTTTCTCTAGGTGGACTGTTGGTTAGGATTTAGGAGCTTTTGTTGTCTTCTTATCTCATTTGATGAGATAATAGTTAGTCGACAATTGAATATTTAACTTGGGTAAACATTTAGTAATCAGAGAATAGGATAAAAAATCAAACTACTCCCATCAACTCTGGAATGTCGAGTTTGTATTAGGAAGAGTGGTGGTCTGCTTCCTGAGGTTGACAGGCATATTTTGGGGTGTTTTATGTATTTTATTAAATTTATATTTAATAGTTTACTTGGTAAATATTTCTCCAAATCGACCTCTTTTCGGTATTTCAATTGTATCTTGAGTCCATAATTCCATTTAGTATGTACATACACTATTCATTTATGATCTGGTGCAATCATTTATTTGCACAATTGCACCTCTGATGTTTCTTTTAGCTACAAAGTTGTACCTACAATGCCCAAATCTCACCTATAACATCTCCCATGGTGAGGATTGTCCGCACTTGTGAAGAAAAGTAGGCTTGAAACCCTTTACCCCTATGACATCGCACATACGACCCCTTCTTCCGTAGGTGCAACCATTCCAATAGGCTACCTTCCACCTAGAAAATTGAGACTAGTTAACATTTTTCTCTCAAAATATTTTTCTCTCTAGAACTTAGAATAGTTGGGAACTTATTGTAATATTATATCCTATAGATATGGAGTTGCTCATTGATTATGCTATGGTTCTTTCTTGTTCGCGATAAGCTCTTATCTCGATTTCCTTCCTCTAATTGGCTTCTCTTTATTAATGGTTTCCAATAGTTCTACTTATAATAGATTGTTCCCCATGCCCATATGGTTCATATTTTTCATTGGAGCAATATGGGGTGCATTTCGTAGTGGTTATAGTTTTCCCTCTTGAGTTAATCCTCCTTGTGCTTATTTCTTTGTTTTCTCTAGGATTTTTAGCCTAATTCTTACTCGAGTTGTGCTAATTTTTTATCACCAAATCCTGGTGTTGTCAAGAACTCTATGGTTGCTTATTATTATTTTAGGTTCGACTAGAGGGTCCCACCAGCCTGCTTTAGATTTGATTGTTCGTCTAGTCTTGAATTTAATCTAAATTGTATTGTAATTTTTTTCATAAAATGTATGTGTTTATTTTATTAGTTTTGAGGCAATTAGGAGGATTTTTTCATTACACGAGCTAATTCTCGAGTTTTGCATTGCTGATTTTGCTGGATGACAAGCAGGTCTTTGGGCTTTCACTAGGGATATGAATTGTGTAGGTGCACTAAATTGCATCCTAGGGTTGGGTTTATTAGGTCAATACCATTACCCCTGACTACTTATTATCTTTTACATAATCTCTCTTTTTCTAATGGTGCTCATTGTAATACGGTGTCTTTGACCTAGTTTTGGACTTGTGATATCCATAGGGTGACTCTGGAAGTATATAACACTAATGTATGGGGTGTATTATGGGATTTTCCCTTGAGTTTTGGTTGTTTGTTCTATGTTGTTATCTTAGAATGAGTCTGTTTACAGACGTAGGATAGCTATAGATATTGCTTGTGTTGTGAATTCATAAAGCATGAGCACTATATGGTTCAGCCTTTTTTAGGCTATTTATTGAGATCAGGGGTCTATTATTACTGTTTTCTATAATTGTATGACCTTATGGACTGTTTTCACATGTTAGAAGCTAAATGGACTAAATTTTGAATTAATGATATTTTTTAATAATTAATAATAACATAAGTGGTTTTTTACCTAGTTTAGACCCAACTGTGTGCTGAACACCCGGTTCAACCTTTTTAATTATTTTATACAAGGTTACACACCCTTTTCACCTTGTATTTTCATTTATTGTTACTATTGGCGCTTAAGTATGATTGAGCTTTGGTAGTGAGTATAGCCTTTTCATACTATATCACAGATTTTGAGTTGAGACACTGGTTATTGAGACATTGACACATTGTGGCATTGAGTTACCGAGACTCCCTGATCAGGTGATACCGCTATATTATTAAACATAACTCTAAGAAGAGAGATATACTGTGTCTTAGACATTGGTAAGTAGTTGCCACACCTCTATGTCTCTAGTTTTCTGCTACATGCTATTGGAAGAGGGGTATAAGTCAGAGTAGGTATATACGGGGATTTCCCTTCCATGTGTCCTGCCTACAGGGCCTATGATTAACAAATGAGGAACTCACACAGGAACTGTTGTGTCATTATTTTTATGTTAACTTTACCACACTTGTTTTCTATATGGGTTCTTCAGTAGTATGGGATGTTGGATGGATGGGCATAACTTGTTTGTACTCTTCAATTCAATTGGGGATTTTTAATATTTTTATCTATTTTACATCTCTATATACTGCTAATATTTGTTTTATCTCTATTTGTTGATTATTCTTACCTTGTAGGCTTATTTTTGCATGTTGTTATTTGTTTTACCTTTCCCTTCCATATCCTAAGGTTACTAAAAAATAGTCCTTTTTCCCCATAGAATCCTATATGTTTGTCTTGATTTTCAGTTACTATTATTGTATTGCTACAAGGACCCTGGGTGTGTTCTTTTGTCTCGACATATGTTTCTTCTATGTGTCTTAGCTAGTGATATATGCACACTATCTTCTTTCTTACTTCTTTCTGTGTAGCTAGCTTCTTGTGTTGTCTTATTTGTTTTAATGACATATCTTCTTTATACTCTTATTATTTACTGTGATTATGCTTGTTATGTTCCCGGTGGTCCCTCAACGCTTACTGGGTACTTGTTGCTTTGGCAACTTGTACTCATACTGCACTTCCATCTACTTTGTGATGATTTGAGTACTAGCACCGACCATTGATTCATTGTTACTGCCTCTTTGTTAGTGACTTTTTGAGATACTTGATGAGCTTTGCAATTTCAAGATATCATGCAGTTCATCAGCCATTATTTTGTCTATTTTGTACACCAGTGATGGATCTTGTACTGCACTTATGTCTATCTTGTACTATACCTTATACTGGCTCTATATATACTGATACCAGGTCTTGGGAGTTTTTTTTGAATGGTTTCATATCATCATGCTTCTCTATTTCCTGTCTTCTTCTTTTTACTTCTACTTATTATGGTTGTGTGAGTCCATTTTTTATATAGTAGCCCGCCACTTGTATCTCTTGCTATAGGGTTGGTTCTCCTACTGGTGATATATAAGATGCCATCATGACATGATAAATCAGGTCATGATAGCTTTGTATTAGATCCTAGGATTTGACTGGTGTATGTTTACAAAGCTAAGGTTTAGTAGAGTCTTGTGGATCAGAGAAGATATCTATGTATCCTATCAACGCGAGGTAATGGTAATATGCTTGAAAATCGAACCTCTTCTTATATCCCATATTTTTCATGCTTCTATGGCACTCGGTCCAGCACTAGCACCAGCGTCCACTCTAGATGTTAAGGCCCTATTGTGGTATTTGATTAGTACTTCTGAAGGTCTTCTTATGGACGGGGCTCGAACATCTCCCCAATTGGCTGCCTTGGGTGCATCCATGTCAGGAGCACCTGCTATTGCTGAGGCTCCTCCTCCAGTTCATATAGGAGTGGCTCCACTTCCTTCTCAGGTGTTACTTATACCAGTTGTTTCTCCTGTTGTGTAATCATAGAAAATTTTGATAGGTTCAAAATAGAAACTTGGGGCCAGGTTTCTTTAGTTGGTTCCTCTTTTATTTTTATACGCACTTGAGGAGAGCGTGCAT
Organism: Withania somnifera; assembly: GCA_039654485.1. Lineage (NCBI taxonomy): Eukaryota > Viridiplantae > Streptophyta > Magnoliopsida > Solanales > Solanaceae > Withania > Withania somnifera. Next base: position 5,310 of record JBDJHY010133869.1, read on the forward strand.
AAGTTTATGGCAGAGATTAATTAAGGGTTGAGGAACCCAGGGTCTTTGATTCTCATGGAGTTTCCTATTCTACCTTTCATATGTGTAGTGTGGTGAAGAAGTAGTAGAGGGCATTGATGACATAAAGACTAGTGGCATTTCCCAGTGACGTAGTTTGATTTCTATGAGGTATTTATGTATAAGTTTTTATCAAAGGCTGAGAGGGACTTCCTGAGAAAGGAGTCAGACATATTTATAAGGGTTCGATGTCTATTTTAGAGTATGAATCTCGATATCACAAGTTGTCTTTGTATTGGGTGGAGTCCATGTGTATAGAGTTGCAGCACGACCATAAATTTGCATATGGTTTGAGATACAAGCTCTTAGAGGTTGTGACATTGTTAGATTCTATGGACACTCGTTTTAGATGGTAGTTGATCATGACCATACCATGGAGTCTATGTATCAAGAGATGCGCCAGTGGAGTCATAGAAGACCCTACCAACAGAGAGGTTAGAGTGACTACCGCTCAAGGGGCTAAGGTTATTCATAGTTGAAGTCATCTATAGGTCTTTCCAGTAGTCTAGTACATGTATCTCTTTATATCATGGAGTCAGTTCAGCAGGGTCATTGTTCTCCATCTTCTACTCAGTCTCTTTGAGATTTTAGATCTTAAGGCCATTGTGTCCATTCAAATTTTGGTTGGGATTCACAATAGGATGGGCTGTTAGGGTTGTGTTTTGAGTGTGGTGATACAAGGCACGATGCTAGAGATTTTCCCCATAGGGGTATGCTTCAGACAATCACTTCATGTTTAGCCTTAGACATCAATGCCACTACAAGTTAGAGGTTGAGAATAGGGTGGAAATTTTTGTGGTAGAGTTCAGTAATGTAGGGCCAATAGTCATGGTACTGGTCAGTTTGACAGTTGTTTCCAATTATATGTTGTACCTACTAGGATAAAGATAGAGGCCTTGAATATTTCTATCACAAGCATGGTTTCTATTTGTTATATATCAGTGTCAGTTCTATTTTATCCTGGTTCTAATTGTTTGTATGTGATCTCCTAATTTGCACCTCAGTTGGAGTTAGCTACCTCACTAGGAGAATCTTTTGTAATGGATATGGTTTTGAGGTTTCGCTTGGTTTCTAGAGAAGTGCTTGATACTTGGACTAACCTATTATTACTGTATAAGTTTGATTTTGATTTTATATTAGTCGTTTTTGATTTCTATGCAAAGACTGTTACCTTAGTCGTTCCTAGTGTATCCATAGTTTTGTGGGAAGGATTTTATTAGCCTCACATTGACAGGGACCATCTACTATCTTCTCTCTAGGATATGAGTGGCAAGAGGATGTCTAGATTACCTAGTCTACTTTCATGAATTTCAACCCGACACTCCTAGTTTTGAGTCTGTAGCGACACTTTTTGAGTTTTTAGATTTCTTTCCAGCCGACCTACCTATCCTTTCACTGAAGATTGATATTGAAATTGCTATTTAATTAGAGTAGAGCACCAGGCCTATTTCAATCACTCCTCCCCATATGGATACTGTCGAGTTAGGGTGCTTAAGTTTTAGCTCTAGGATCTTCTAGATAAATGGTTTATTCATTTGATTATTTCTCCATGGGGCGTTCAAGTGTTGTTTCTTAAGCAGAAAGATGGGTCGATGTCTATGTTTACAGATTATCAGCATCGTAATAAGGTGACAGTTCAAAACATGTATCTAATTCCTAGTATTGATGATTTGTTTGGGAAGTTTTAGGGTGCTATAATGTTCTCTAAGATTGATTTGAGGTAAGGGTATCATTAGGTAAGTATTTGGGCAGAAGACATCCTGAAGAAAATGTTCAGGACTGTTATAGGTATTATGATTTTCTAGTGATTTGTTTTAGGCTAACCAATCCCCATGTAGTGTATGCACTTGATGCATTGGGTGGTCACGTTAATTAGACTCATTCGTGATTATTTTTATTGGATAAATCCTGAAATACATAAAGAGTAGAGAAGAACATGAACCGTATTTTAAGGTTGTGCTTAAGACTTTTAGAGAGCATCGACTCTATGCAAAGTTCTCTAAGTGCAAGATTTTGTGACGGCCTAAAATCTTGGGTCATGATGGAATCTACAACAATCCTGTAGACAAGCCTAACCATACAGCCCAGAGCTACGCGCAATGGGCTATAAGCTCTTAAAATGACCAATGAAGTAAAGGAAAGCATAAACAATACATATAATGGAAGCCAACAGGAAATCATACAAATCTCTAATCCCAACACCTGGTGTTAGAGGCATATGAAGCTACTATATAGAATAAATAAAAGATATAAAATACAACTAATTTCTAAAGAGATAATACAATAGAGGCCCTTTTATGGACCGAATGAAGAAAGACAAAACCAAGGAAACCACGTTCGGCTTGGACGACAAAACTCATTGTAATACCCGCGAATCAACTAGATCTACCCTGCATGATCACAACGTTGCTAATAAGCCCTATCTGTATCTACACCACGAAAAATGTATAAATTGCAGCATGAGTACCAAACAATTACCAATAGACATCATCCTATGACTGGGTTAAAAATATAATGCAAGTAATATAGTGAGGAAGTAAAATAGGTCAATAATAGTAAATAAATAGTAAAGAAGCAGTAAACTAGTAATACGCAGGAGAGTAAGATATCAAATGTGCCAGTGTAGATCTACAGGAACTAAACATGGTTGATACAATCTACAGAGTCAAGAATATGAAACCCGATATGAGGTAAGGAAACATACATGTGTTCAAGCTCACTCCAACTCAACTAATCATGATACCGCACACACAAGAACCACAAATAAGGAGTTAATAGAAGGATGCCACTAAATGGGGAATAAAAGTATACACTAAAATATCTACCGGCGTCCCATACCACCGGTAAGTACAAACAACATATAATAACCTACCTGGGGCCCCATCCCACTAATAAGCACAAACAACACAACAAAACCCACCATGACTCCCCTTTAAGCTCAGCGAGCACACACCATATAAAAAGAAATACACAGCGGCTCAGGAAGGTAAAGTAGAACAGTATAAACTTCGGGCATGCACCCTTGTCAGTTCCAGTAACAACATAACACACACATCCCCTGTCAGTGTCAATAACAACATCGGACACACACCCCTTGTTAGTGTCAATAACAACATCAGACACACACCCCATGTCAGTGTTAATAGCAATATAGGACACACACCCTCTGTCAGTTTAAATAACAACATCAGACACATACCCCCTGTCAATGTTAATAATTGAGCTTTGCCCTTATAACATCATTGCAAAGTCTCCAAATGAAACAATCAATATATATAAGAGTACCAATAGCAATAAAATGAATAACAATAGAAACGGATAGTAAACAGAGACTAGCATCAGCCAAAGGCCATAAACTAAGAGCTCATCCAACCACACTCACCGCGTAACAACTAAATTAACCCCGAGGTCAATGTCCTCCACACGGTGGGACCAAGACCCGACATACAACCTTTCTTCCTCTATGCCCTCTTATGGGGACAAGGAAAAAATCTAAAATATCAACAGATAAATGAGGATCAACCTAAATAACCCAGCCAGGACTGCTAGCTATATCACAAGAATAATAATATCAACCACATCTACAATGCACAAAATAAACCTAGCTTACTTGGACACCGACGAAAATCCTCGAAGTGCGTGCATGGTGAACTCAAAACTCCAACCCAATCGATATTACCCCAATCTAAAAAAATTATATATCCAAGAATCAAACTATGAACAATAATACCCATATTGGAATTAGCAACTCAAGTTGATAAGTGGGACCCGCAGCCCAGAAATACAAAATAAATATACCGATACGTAGCCCTCAGCTCAGTAAACTTGTAGTTCAAAAATGAGCTTAGGGAGATAGCCAATCGAAGGGTACAAGTAGTTCTAATTAAGCACCGCCAACTAGAACAATCACCCCCGTGACTCCCCTCAATTCCCCATTCTTAGAACACCAAAAAATCAGCTTACAAACTCAAGGAAGAACCAAAAAATGAAGCTTAAATGCTTAAAATGAGAGGGGTGATGCATTATTAATAGAAGGAAGGGGGCCATATGGGCGCCCATTTGGGCACAAGTGCGACCCCACTAGGGCGGCTACATGGGCACTATGGTAAACCTTGCTAGGGCGGACCAAGGTCTGCTGTGGTTGTCTATGATTTGCAGCAACCTTTTAGAAAATGGGATAGTTTCGAGGGGTCTAAAAATAGCATTCAGAGTCCAATTCCAACAAACTAAAATTTCATTTTTTATGGAAAAGACACCACAGACTCAACGGAATCGACGTTGCTTAAACTAAAAAGGAAGCAATGTCAAAATTATCAAAATGGAGCCTAACTAAAAACTCCCACAAACCTACTCAAAAGAGTCTTAACACCTCCAGAAGAAAACCAATGGCTCAATTAGCCTAAAATCAAAATTCTAAAGCTGACAGAATTTACAGAAACCCATTCCAATGCTCCGATCATTAAAAGAATACCCATGTTCCAAATGAGATTTAGCCGGGATGAATTTCGACAAAGCAACCCAAACTCAAAACGAAAAGCCTAAAATACGAACTTATGGTCTACCTAGAACAAATTATGTAGCCGGAGCTAATGAAAATATTGGAATTCGATTCTCAGCGCATTTACTACTATTTCACTTTTAAGTTGAGTTATTTCAAAACTAAAACTTCAAAATAGGGAAACTAAGATAACAAAACATATCTTCAAATAACATAATGGTCCTCTCGGATTGCCTATCTATCTGTGGATGAAAAATTATAACCACATCAATCTTAGTACCCAACTCTCACCGAATCAACCTCTAAAACTGTAAATTAATATGTATGGCCCAATCGGATATGATACACACCAGTATCCCACGAAGTCTAACCACCTCACAAACATATAACTCAACCAACTTCTCTACACCTCAAGTAGAATAAGTGGGCATGGAGTGAGCTGATTTGGTCAACCGATCCATAATGACCCATATGAAATCAAACCCTTTAGAAGTGCGAGGAAGAACTATGATGAAGTCCAAATTAATCTGCTGCCACTTCCTCTTATGGATAGGGTTCCTCTGCATCTCACTGCCCGACACCTAGTCTTTAAACTTTAACTACTGAAAGTTAAAACACCTAGACACAAAGGGCATAATAGACCTCCTCATACCTCGCCACAAGTAATCCTGCCTTAAGTCTGATACATCCTCGAAACACCTGGATGGATAAGGTAACTGGTATAGTGGGCCTCACGCAACACCGACTGAATAAAATTACCAATACTCAAAACAACAATATGGCCATGAACCCATAATACACCATCCAAATCAATGCTAGACCAATCAAAATACCCAAAAGAAATCTCTCTCTCAATTGAACTAGACATGGGTTCTCATACTTGAGCTATCGAATATGGTTAATCCAAAATGACCTAGGCTCAATATAAGAAATAACTCATTCTGGCACTAAAAGATCAAACCTAACCATCATGCTGGCCAAGAGCTCCACATCTAAAGATAATGATCTCTCGCAAACAGATACTGTAGCTAGGCTACTCATACTCACCACCTTTTAGCTCAATCCATCGACAACAACGTTAGCCTTGCCCCGATGTTAGAGAATAGTCAAGTTGTAGTCCTTCAAGAGCTCAACCTATCTCCATTGCCTTAAGTTAATATCCTTCTTACTCATAATGTATTGAAACCTGTGATGATCCATGAATACCTCGCAGTGAACCCCATGTGTGTAATGCCTCCAGGTTTTAAGTGCAAAAAGTACTGCTGCCAATTCCAAATCATTAGTGGGGTAGTTGCATTCGTGATCCTTCAGCTGCCTCGATGTAAATGCAATGACATGGCCCGATTGCATCAGAACAAAATCTAAACCGACACCCAAAGAATCACAATATATAGTGAACGGTTGACCCTCAACGAGTAGAACCAGAACTGAATCGGTAGTCAACAGCTCCTTTAACCACAGAAAGTTAGCCTCACACTCAGCTTACCACTAGAATGGCATATCCTTTGTGTCATTCTAGTCAAGGGAGCTGCAATGGAAGATAAACCCTGAACAAAAAGGCCATAATACCCTATAACCCTAAAAATCCCAAAATCTTAGTGATGGACGTATGTCGAGGAAAATTACAAACTGCAGCAACCTTAGCCAGATCAACACCGACTCCAGCACCCAATACCACATGGACATGAAATAGGATGGAATCTAGCTAAAACTTACACTTTGAGAACTTAGAGTAGAGTCGCTCAGTCCTCAAAGTCTGCAACATTATCCTTAGGTTGCCCTTATGCTCAGCTGGACCCCGTAAGTAAACTAGTATATCATCGATAAAGATAGTCATGAATAAATCCAGATAAGGCCGAAACACCTGAGTCATCAGATCTATAAAAGTTGCAGTGGCGTTAGTCAACCTAAATGACATAACAAGAAACTCATAATTCCCATACATTATCCAAAAAGCTATCTTTAGGACATCCTCAGCCCAAACCCTCAACTGGTGGTAGCCAGACCTCAAATCAATCTTGGGGAACACCGTGGCTCCCTAAAGCTGATCAAACAAATCATCAATGCAATGCAAAGAATATTTATTTTTAATAGTAACCTTGTTCCGCTGCCTATAGTCAATACACATATGCAGGAACCTATTCTTCTTCTTAACAAACAACACCGGGGCACCCCATAAAGATACACTAGGATGGATAAAACCCCTGTCAAGAAAGTCCTGCGAGTTCTGAGTCCCTTTCCCCTAAGACTGTTCAAGTTGTTAGTGAGTTTGTTGTCTTCCCTGTCGATTTCCCTAGCCTTCCATCTCAGTGGGATATAGATTTCACCAATCCCAAGAGACAAGTCTACAGGCTAGATAATAAGAAATGACCCGAACTAATGAATGGCTAGTGGGACCATCACACACAATAGTGGGTACACCAGGCACAACTATGGGAACCTTCTTGGCAAAACAATCTATGACCGAATGATAAGAGGATAACCAATCCATGCCCAGAATCATATCAAAATCTAACATAGCCAGCTCAATTAAATCAACACACGTTTTATGACCCAAAATAGTAACAAGACACAACCTGTATAACCGATCCACTAATAGGGATGCACCCACTGAGGTAGATACACCCAAAGGTACAAGAAACCACTCACTATCAGCACTCAATCTCAAAGTAAAATAAACAGAAACATAGGAGAAGGTGTAGGTCAAATCAAACAAAGTTAATGCTGAAAATGTACCGGTAACAACTACATCAGAGGCCTCATCCTTGGCCCTATTAGTAATAGCATCAATCTGGCACTGCTCCACCTCCCACTGTGCACCCATGTCCTTGCCTCTACATCTGATCACCCCCCCTCCACCTCTATCTCCTTAAAAGACAGGTGGCCCACCACTCACTAGTTGCACTTCCTATAATGGGTGAACAGGTAGCACCGCATCTTGAAAGGCCCTATGTTGTGGACAAGATCGATCATAGTGTGCTTGGTCCCCACACTCATAGTAAATATCATTTGACCAAAACTGGCCACGGGACCCCTCGACAAAGCCTCATAATCTCGAAAAGCTGGCTTCTCTCCCCAATAATAGAGGCCTGGTGTTGTTTTCCTAGATGAGATCTTGTCACGACCCGACCTCTTGGCGTCATAATGGCACCTACTATCCACCCAGTAGGAGAACCAAACCCCATAGTCCATAGCTGAAGCGGAGGACTACTATAGTATATGTGGAAAACAATAAGATGTAATACAAGTTCCCAAAACCCGATGTGTCAATGTCATAAGAACCGCTAATATACAGAGTGAAAAAAGTTACAAAATACAATATCTATCTGTCTCTGATACAATGGAGAAGAACAAAAATATAAACGGAAGGACTATAGAAGTAAGCTACACGCCAAGCTCACCCTATAGCACTGTACAAAAGGTAAGCACACAATCAGCGATCTGAATCATGGATGATGACCTATACTTGGATCTGCACAATGCAAGTGTAGTATGAGTACAAGTCGCCGAAGTAACCTGTACTCAGTAGGCTTCGAGGGCCCACTGAGCACATAACATAAATAACAGCAGTAAATAACAGAGTATCAATA
>JBDJHY010133902.1:0-13452 GCA_039654485.1 Withania somnifera
TTTTTAGTTTACACCACACCCGGTTACCTCCTTTTATCTAAACCCATACTTTTCATACCTAACTCTCTTCTTTCTCAACCCTATACTGCCACCCTCAACTAAGACTTTTAACATGAGTTTAGGCCTAGTGTCCAAGGAGGAACAGGGGTACAAGGAAGAGTTATAACTAAGATAGGAAAGTGTTCAAGCTAAAAAAAAGAAAAGGTACAATATTAGACTCAAAATAAGGGTTCAAAGAATACACATGTAGTATTTGGTAGGTCATTTTTGCTCAGAGTGGACTATTCATAAAAAATGTCCCATGATCCTTCCAACCATCCTATAACATCAGCAAGACCAATTAAGTGAGTTCTAGCTTGTACACACAAAGTAAGATGAGGCAATTCAATTTATCTCACACATATGGCAAAAGTAATGCTATCAACCATTAGTCTCAAATGATATGTCCTAGTTACTCAATGTTTACCACACTAAAACATGCAATGTCAAACTAAGATCCACAAGGTTCAACATATTGAATACTGCAAATATAGAACAAAAACTTTAGAGGAGTCTCATTTTCCAAACCAAAACAGATATGTACAAATGCCTTGTTATTCGATTTCCCTAAGTCTTTCTATTATACATACTACCTAACAAAGAAAAAGTAAAACAACAACTAATTGTAAACATGATGGTTCAACATAAAAATAAATTCCCTCATGAAAAGAATACAATAAGAAAAACTCTTGGGTGGACAACAAAGACCAAATACGCCCCCCATACAAAGAAAATGCATTGCCATCAATACATTAGAACTAAGGAAAACATAAGGAATTAGTACATACTTGTGGCACTTTAGGCGCCACTCTTTGGTGTTTGTGATGATGGAGGTACAGGTGAAGCCCCCGAAGTCTCCGTTCCAATTGGTGGAATATCAATGTCCATCACTATGACCGAGTGAATACTGCTCATAATCTACCGCAGTGATAAAGGACTCTCTCATAGCCCACTCTATGTCGTAGTGCTCTCTCTAAAAAGGAATCAATTCATCGGCCTCATTCTTTTCTCTAGCCCTCATGCCCATATTTTTTACAAAGACAAAATGCCTCCTCAATTGGTGGATCCTATGGAGTGCTGGCATAGCTACCAAAATAAGGGGTACCGTCCAAGCTTGTAAAGTATCCATATTATCCCAAACTCTAGCTAAGTCAGATAGTACCTATTTTAGGGAGTCTACCAGAATATCTCGCAAAGCATACATGGCCCTCCGTTCTAATGTGTAAATCCAACCATGTAGCAACTTAACCTTAGTCGTCAATGGAGTCACATCACATCTATCCTCTTATCACACTTATGCTCCACATATGGTTACAACGACTCTCCTAGAGATCTCAACTGTCTCCTTATATAATCTCTGTGCCTCATATATCTCTGTAGAAGCTCAGGAATGATAAGAACCTTAGATGTACCCACCCCAGGTCAGATAGTAGGACTAGTAGTAGATGTGGTCGGTTGTGTTGAAGTAGTAGTCGGTAGGCCAGTAGATGTAGGAGCTTCTTAAGAGACTGTAGGAATAGTAAAAGTAGCAGTTGAAAACACTGTATCAGTCTCAATAGAAGTAGTAAAAGCATCAGGTTGTATGCTAGTTGATATACCCTATATAACTCATATAAAGTGACCAACAACTGCCATAGATACTATAGCACGACCCCTACCCAACAGGTTAGCATCATCCCGCGTTAGTGTAATATCTATAAAGCTTTTAGGGGTGATGTGGTGAACAATTAATAGACTAATGCGGACATCACAAGTGAGGCACAAATAAAAAATAAAGCAGGGTAATGGTATGGAAATGGTGGTGCTAAAGGCTCTCTCCTTCATCTCATCATATATATACCTTGCTAGGTTAGGATCATACATGGACATGAGGTTAGCAACTAGAACAACTTGATTAGGGGTCATTGTCCACAATAGTCAAATTCAGTTTCAGATGCACTAATCCCCACTAGGACTTGCATTTCAAACTCAAAAATGCCTTAATGATAGGCGCCTTCACATCCGTCAACTAAGTTGGTACTCTATTTGTAATAATAGAGGCTATCCACTCATATTGATTTTCCCTTTCCTCTGTAGTGATGTTATTATCAGTAATTTGTAAAAGCCTATAATTGTGTTTTAAGGTGGAATATGGTATGTATCTATGATAGTTCGGTCCATATAAGAATCAAGCAATGGTATGCTCAGAGATGTAAATCTGGCTACCCCAAACTATGACAAATAATAACCTAGGTAGGTCTTTTAGTTGAGTCTGTCTCGTAGTCTGCTGCTTGAGGGTGGATATATATGAAGTATAAAACTCCCTCATAATTAGGGCAACATAAAATCCTACAGGGCAGTTGACCCAACTGAAACCATAGTTATCGAATAACCACCTCATCGAGGTACTCAATATAATCAGGAGCACGCACCTGGTGCAGGTACCAATCCAACCTCATATATCTCCCTAGTGCCTGAGGTCTGTAATCTCAAGGTCTCCAAGGCAATATCATCACTAAAGTACATCATGCAATCAAGCCTCTACTCTATCTGTGTAGTAGCCTGTTGTGCGGTATCACTCTATGGTGCAGGTTTTTGCTGTGCTGATGTGCTCAAAGCTGAGGCTAGATCAGGGGCCAAGGCTAAATTGGAGCTAGAACTGGGGCTATGGCTGGAGATAATCTCCTTTTTCAATATGAATAGGCCCTTCAGACTCAAACTCTAAGTGAGCTAAATCACCCTTAGTGGAGCCATCCTTAAAGCTCTCTGCTGTACTGTAATCCTTATTGAAAACCTCAACTATATCATCTTCTTTCCCTCTATCAATGTCCCGAGTAGAACTTATCGGACCCCCACCTCATCAGACTAGGCAGAGGCTAGCTATGAAGCTGCTAATCCTCTAGTCTAAGTCCTAGGGTCTGAGGGGAGTACTGCTCCAGCTCAACATCATAATTCTCCTCAGAACCACTGCACCCAGGATTTAGTTCATCAACTAGATGTCTATGCTATGTTCAAGTAGATAGATCTACCCAACATGCACTGTCAAATTCCCGTAATGATCTTAAACCTTGAAAGGCTCTTTGGGAGGCATGGTACCTATGAGAGAACATATTAGTTATATGTAAGTAATAAGAAACCAACCAAAAATAACTATGAACTGAAATGGACTGTACATAGGTAAAATCCAATTTTATGGTTGGGCTTATGGCATGTAAAACTGTTTTACGGGTCATTAACCCTTATGTAAAGACTAGGTGACTAGTAAAGGCATGCATGGTGTCATGGATAACTTGAAGAACTATCAAGTGGTTTCACGGTTTGTAGAATAATCTGAGAAACCTTGGCAAGAACAAAGTTTGAAGTTTTTCAAAGGCTAGAACTTTGTTTCATCACTCTATACTTAAGGAAATGACCTATGAGGGTAGTATGTCTCAGCGTAGAATGATACAACTAAGATCCTTCCCTCAGTCACTCAAGTAGCATCCCAGACATAGTAATCAATGAAATTTCATATCTTATGAGTACAAACAATGCACATAGGCTTCTTAGACTTCACCCTTATCAGATAATGCCATTTTATCAAAAATTATTACACACAAACCGTAGGCTACTCATACTTTATCCATAACAGTTATCAAGTAATGTTGGGAGGATAACAATAATCAATGTGTATTGAGTTCGTATTGCCTGAATCCTTAGAGGGTAAAAAGATACCGAGATAAAAAATAACACAGTTTAACAAAACAACCAATAATCAATCATCTCAAACAACACTATGTAAAGTAGTTCATGTAATTTCATATGCTTCATCCCAGTTTATAACCCTATTCTATGTGTAATTCATGAAAAAAAATAATTTAACCTAATCTAGTGCCAATACAGAACCACCATCACAACACCCATACAAATTCAATGTATATCCCATAGACTATTAATGTAAAACACACACATATTCCTAAGTTCATAATTTTCATAGAAATACCAAATACAAAGCACCCAATTACCGAACAACAATATTACCAATCAAAACACAATCCTAAATTCAAATAATTTGAAAAAAAAAAACACAAGAACATACCAAAAAAGAAGAAGAATCAACCAATATGCAATAGAGAATCAGCTGGTGAAGTAACTCAGTGCAATTAGAAAAATAATCTTAGCCCAGTGATGTATTTATGCTATTTGATAATGTGTGGATTGAAAATAGGAATTAGGATCGTGGGTTGAAGGAATGGGTGTTTGGGCCGTGGGGTAATGGGATGTAACCGTTTAAAGAAGGGAGTAATGAAGGGAGTAAGTGAATTAAATTTAAGAATGGTCCCTTTTAATGTGGGTGAAAACCCATTAAATTAGACGGGTGAAGGGAAATTAGAATTTGGATTGTGGGTCAATTTAGGTTAAATTAAAATACATTTTTACTGTTTGACCCCAAACCAGTTCTTACAGTATAGATTCACGAGTCAATAAACTTGGTGACGACTCGTAGAACCTCTTTGGTGGTTTAAAATGAACCTTACCTGGGAAGGTTATAATGGGTGGGTTTTATGGACCATGAAACTAGTTCACGATCTATAAACACAAATGTAATAACTTTCTTAATGAGTTTCTAAATCAGTTTTATGGTAGGTTTCACAAACTGTTAAGACTTTTGACGACCCATCATACGTTCCGTGAAAATCTGTCGTTACCTATTTTCTGTAATTTTACTCCAACCACTTACCCTAAAAAGATTAAACACCCCATGACACAATAAAACTAATTTACAAGTTTACATATATAATCTTGGGTTTCCTTCCATGTAGCTCCCGATTTAACATTGCGACATGATGTAGCTTATCCTAATTACTCAGAATTTATCAAGATAAAGCATTTCAAATATTTTAACTTCTTCACAAGATCCTACATAGTGCTTCACATGATTCCTATTAACATTAAACTGATTTCCTTCATTCCTTTCTAATTCATTGGCCCCATGTGAGAATACTTGTATCACTATGCATGGTCCATCCCACATGGACTTCAATTAACCAGGAAATAAAAAAAGTCCAGAGTTGAATAATAATACCATATCACCTGGGATGAACTTTCTCTTCTCAATCTTTCGGTCATGGAATATTTTATCCTTTCCTTGTACAATGCAGTACTCTTATAAGCATCTTGATGGAACTCATCCAACTAATTAAGATGATCAATCCTTAGCTAAAGGCCTCACTCTACTCCAAATTAAGCTCTTTCAAAGCCCACAAGGCCTTATCCTCAAGTTCTACTTGCAAATGACATGATTTACCATATATAAGTTGATATCGAGACATACCTATTGGGATTTTATATGCAGTTCGGTATGCCTATAGAGCATCATCAAGCTTCCTTGACCAATCAATTCGGCTTGTTCTCTCTTGGATAGTATGGTCTTGATATATCAGTTAGATACCTCAACTTTACCACTTATCTAAGGATGATAAGGTGTTGCCACCTTATGTTTTACACAATACTTAGCCAGCAGAGCACTAAATAATCGGTTGTAAAAGTGCAACTCACCATTACTTATGATTTCTCCCCGAGTACCAAAATGGGTAAGATATTCTTCTCAAAAAGGTTATGACCCTCTTACCTTTATTTTTTGAAAGCGCAACCGCCTCTATCACTTTGACACATAGACTAGAGCTACCAAAATATACTTTATCCCATAAGAACTCACAAACGGCCCATGAAATCAATGGCCCATACATTAAACAATTCCACCTCAAGGATGGGATTTAGAGGCAACTCCTGTCTTTTGGATACAAAACTAAATCTCTGGCATCTATCATAGGCTTTTGCAAACTCATGTGTATCTTGGTGAATGGGCAGGCTAAGAACACCCACATTGAAAAATCTCTTATGCTGCCCACATGCAACCATGATGTCCTCCCTTAGGGGATGAATTAAAAGCCTCAAGTATGATCATCATCTTAACTTTAGGAATACACCTACGAATTATATTATCAATACAAATTTGAAGTAAGTAAGGCTCATCTTAATAGTATCTTTTCTCATCATGTAAGAACTTTATCCTATGATGGTAACTCAAATCATCAAGCATCAAATCACTTGCCAAAAAGTTTGAAAAATCATCAAACCGTGGTATAAAATCATGTGAAGCAGCGAAGAACTTCTTATATGGGAATGTATCATCAATGTCTATCTCTTTACCACATTTTCTCTTTCTCTAATCTAGAAAGTTGATCATCCATTTGGTTGTCAGATCCTATGCTGTCAATTACTTCAAAATCGAACTCTCGCAATAGAAAAATCCATCTAATCAGCTTGGGCTTAATATCTTTGTTTGACATTAGGTACCTCAATACGAAGTGATTAGTGTGGACTATGACCTTTGTACTTAGAAAATAAGATTTGAATTTCCCAAAAGCAAATAATATAGCTAAAAGCTCTTGTTTTGTAACAGTGTAATTTTTCTAATCCGGATTAAGTGCCTTACTAGCATAACATATAAGATGAAAATTCTTCTCATGGTATTATCCCAAGACTACCCCAGAGCCAAGCCACTAGCATCACACCTAAACTAAAAAGGATGAGTCTAATATGAAGCTACAATAATAGGTGCATTCACCTGCTTATCCTTCATACATTTGAAGGCTTTTAGACATGCATTGTCAAAATTAAATTTCACCTATTTCTCAAGTATTTTTCACAAAGGATGTGCAAACTTTGAGAAATCCTTGATGAATCTTCTGTAGAAGTCTGCATGACCCCAAAAACTCCAAATGTCCTTCACAAAAATGGTGATTTTAACTTAGATGCCATCTTGATATTCGCTCTATCAAACTCAATGCCTTTTGTTGAAATTTTTTACCCGTGAACAATCTTCAAGTTAAGAACCAGGTTTATTGCTTCACACCGCTTTATAAATTGATCCATATTATCCAAAATGAATTGAATAAATCACCTACCATAGAGAAATCATCCATAAGAACCTTAATAGTATCCTTGACTATATCAAAAAATGGACATCCTACACCGTTGAAATATAGACGGGGCATTGCACAATCCAGAAGGCATATGATAGAACACAAAAGTCCTATAAGGGCAATTGAAAGTTTTTTATCTTGTTCTTCTAAAGCTATTAGGATTTGATTATAGTCTAAACAACTACCAAGAAAATAGCACCACCCTCAACCTTCAAGTCTGTTCAATATCTGATCCATAAATGGTAAAATAAAATAGTCTTTATGCATCCATGCATTCATTTTCCTATAGTCCATGCATATCCTCTAGCTTGTAACTAGTTTCGTCAGAATCAAATCATTCTTGTCTTTTGGAACTACAGTGATTCCACCCTTTTTTAGCATACACTAAACCAGGCTCACCCACTTACTATCATTGATTGGTTAGACAATGGCTGCATTAAGCCACATTATTAAATCCTTCTTTACCACCTCTTAAATAGGTTGATTAAGCCTGTACTGATTCTCAATTATAGGAAAGAATTTTGGCTCCAACTATATCTTATGAGTGCTAATATTGGGAGGAATCCCGATAATAACTGTGATGGTCTATCCAATAGCCCGCTTGAATCACTAAACATGGATAGAAAAGCCTCATCCTAAGGCTCTAATAAGTCAGAAACAATGATGACTTATGAAGTGTTTTCGAATACTAAGAAAGTATACTTCAAGTACAGAGGAAGAGCATTGATTCCAAACTAGTGGTTCTTTAATAGATGGTTTAGCAAGGGGGTTATTCTATTTTTTAAATCAAGATCCAGCTTCTTTGGTGGTAAGAATAAATCCTCATACAATATAGTGCTTGCTTAACCTTCCCGAACTCAGCAGTCCCATCATCACTAAATTTCATGATCAATGCATCCAAATTCTCCATAGTATAGTGCTCCTCAATTGATTTCTCATCATCAAAAAAGAAAGTCTTATTGATAGATACAACACTCATATCTTTGGGTTGCTTCATGGATTTACAGTCATTGAAGCTCATTTCTTTATTGTTTAGTTTAAATTTTATCTCTCCTTTCTCTTGTCAACAAGTTCTCTTCCAATGACCAAGAATTTCTACCCTACGATTATGGCACCTCAAAGTCAACCTCATAATTCAGTATCAAGAAATCATATGGAGATATAAAGTTGTCCACTTTCACCAGCACATTATATAAAATATCAATCGACTTTTTTACTATGCGATCTTCTATTAATAGCCTCACATTTGTTGTTTTGGGGGCTCCCAAGTCCAATTGTCTAAAAATAGCCTGTGTCATCAAATTAATACTTGATCCCAAAACAATAAATCTTTTGCAAAATTAAATACTCCAATGCTACAAGGAATGGTCAACTCTCCAGGATATTTCTTTTTCTTAACTATAGAGCTCGAAGCAATTGCATCATAATGGTGCAAATTATTAGCATCTAAGAAAAATAGTCCTCTTTTTGGTTACCAAATCTTTCATAAATTTTGCATACCCTGTCATCTGCTCCAAGGCCTCCACCAATAGGATATTCATGGAAAACTCTTTCAACATATTCATGAATTTCTAAAATTTACTATCTTCTTCTTTCTTTTTTAGGAATAATGGTAAGGATGGAGGAGGCCTCACAATCGGTGTCATGGGATTTGAAGCTTTCTTCTCCTTCTCTTTTTCTGTATTTGTCTTATTAACATCTCTTGGAGATTTTTTATCTCCACCTGACTTCTGCCTAGCATTAACCAACTACTTAGTCACTTTATTTTCATCACCAGGCTCAAATTTAGCATCAACATCTCCTTGGTTCAACTCATATTAGTGGGTATGTTGTAGCTTTCCCACTAAGAATATTGATAGCTAATCATTTCTTGGTTTAGGAAAAGTATCACTAGGTAATGAAACCCCTTGCCTCTAATTTATTATTGCAAATAGTTATCCTATTTGCTGATTTAGTTTCTTATTGGTCGTGGTATGAGAATCAACTAACTGTGTCACATCCAATATATCATTTTGCATCTATTTTATTCCATGTTTAGATGATTCCACCTTCTGTAACACCTTGTTAAGCATGTCCTTTATCATTGAAGGTTTTTCATAAGCCTAATCTCTGTTTTTTGAGCCGTATATTGAACTCTATCCTTGCGGTAATCATCTCTTCCTAAGTTATCTTTTTGGAATTTGTCCTTTATACAGTCATCTATCTCTTTATAAAATTCCCAACCTTGGTTACCTCTGCCTTGATAACCCTACATTTGATTCACAAACATAGAGTATTCATCCACATCATTATAATAGTCCTCCTATTTGGGAACTCTATCCCTTGCAGCCACAACATTGACATTTTGAACAACTTATGCATTAGGTCCCATGAGGATGATTTTCCATCAATTCTATTTGAGTTTTCAAATGAGCCATATCCTGGTATCACCTCTTCTCTCTTTCTTTACTCTGCAAATATATCACAATTATGACAACCAGATGTGACCTCAGAATATATAGTTTGCTATCCCTATTAGTCTTTGTCATATCAACCAATAATAAGCTTACCTCAATATAGCTTATAGCCATCAGTGAGCCTCCAGTAATATTGTTTGCCATAGACTTGCTCAGTGACTTTAGAGACTGGTAGAAACTTTGATGCAAGATAACACTAGTGAGCCCATGATTTGGGAATTACTTCAACTTCTTCTTAAACCTCAACTAGGCCTCAGGAAATGCCTATCCTAGTGAATTCTTGAAGATGATTATCTCATCCCTCAACTGTATCATCTTCGATGGGGGAAAGAATCTAGCAAGGAAGGCTTCCACCAACTCATCCTAAGTATGAATGGAGGCTTCTGACAATTCTTTCAACCATATGGTTACCCCCCCTCCAATTTAGGAAAAGGGAAAAAACCAAAGTCTAATAACTTACTGAGGCACTCTCTGTAAAGTAAATGCAGAATAGATCCCAGTGAAGTTCAACAGATGCTGATTTGGATCCTCTCCCTACATACTAATGAATAATCCTCTAGTGTTCAGTAGCTGCATCATAGTACTTGTGACATCAAACTTAGCATAACCTCCAAGAGGAGGCACTACTATTGCTCCAATAAATGAAAATACAACAATTTGAGGCTCTCCAACTAGACCAGTTGGTCTGATAGGAATTCTGAGATATACTGGAGCCTGATTTCGAGATAACCTCAGTGCTTCTCTAGTATCATTTTGCAAATTGCCTCAACTTCATCCCTGGACCGAGCATCATCATACTGAGTAATAGTGAATTCAATGAGTGGGGGACCTCACAGATTTTTGGTAGACTCTGAGTTTGATGATCTATTTTGCACGAGAAAAAAAAAATAGAAAGTAAAATTAAGAAAAAACAACTAATAGTTGAAATAAGTCTAATAGACTACATCAAAGTTGTATTCCCCGACAACGACGCCAAATTTTGATACGCCAAAACTTACACCTCAATTAAGAAGTATAAAGTGGTCACTGACAAATATAGAACCCAACAAAGGTTGGGTTCAATCCCACAGGGAATATGTCTATTAGAAATTAAGTTAACTTAGAGTTGCTACTTTTGATGGAGAAATTAAAGTAGTAAATAAGAAATGTTGATTATGATTTTATGAGATAATAATGATTTTTAAGACACTAGGGTTATGATCCCATGATTTCATAACTTCTTAGGTAATTGGTACTTGTAATCTAATACAATGCTTATCATGCAAAATCAAACCAGTTAATTACACTTAAAAGTTCCTCCCTTACTAAGTGTATATCATTTGTCACCTCTTGGTCTCAAAGTGTTTTCCATACTAACCCTAGCCTTATATCTTAGATAGACTATTCGAGTTACGACTCAAGTCTTAAGATTAAGATAAAACCCAATTATCTGATTGTATTTTTTTATCCTATTTCTTACTTCTTTTTAAATAAAGTAAGCCTTAATGCGAGTTTTAACGCGTGCACTCATTAAAAAGCAATCAATACGAAGAAATAATTAATAAACACATATACACTAATTTTTAATTACTAAGTACTTAACCCTAGGTTGTTAATTCATCATGGTTCCCAAAACCCTAAATGTGGGAGTTGTAGACACTCACAATAATGTTAATATAATCTAGAATTTCATAAATTAATAATAATAATAATACTTAAAATCATGGAGATTAATGGAATAAAATCTTGCAATAATACCAAGAGAATTCAAAAACAGTGTTTTATCTCAAAGTACTCTCAATAAACTCAAAAAGTTGTCAAAAAGGCAAACCTTCATCACAAAAACAAACTGATTATTTATAGAATTAATGAAAATCTATCCTAATTTAAATAGGAAAACAAGGTCGATATAGGTTCTAGAGTTCGAAAATAGTCCTACAAGCCATCACAATAAAGCCCAAACTATTGTCTGCAAAGTTTTTTTGAAGTTCCATGAGACATCTTACGAATCGTCAAAGCAAATGAGGAACTGTAATGCCACTCAGAACTGACTCTTGAAACTTGAATGCTATTCAATATACTTCTTACGACTCTTTCTATTAGTCATCAAGCCTTTCACAAACCGTAACAAGACTCATTAATTGTAAAACTTGAGTTTTCCAAAAAGTCAAACCATATTACTTTATGATCAGTCAAAGTTCAACCCAAATCTCCAATTTATAAAATGCTTTTGAGGTGTTATGGTTCATGTTACTAACTATAATAGAGGATTACAAACTGTAACACCACCGGTCAAGCCAACAACCTTGAAAATCCATGCCATTACATGCAGTTCCCACACCTTTTCTTACAATCGGTCAAGCATCTTTGCTGTCTATAACAAGAACCGTCGACACTCAAACTTGAACCGCAAAAATTAAGTTTTCCAGAAAGTCAAATCATATTACTTTTATGATCAGTCAAAGTGCAACCCAAATCACTAATTTGTAAAATGCTTCTGAGGCTTTACGGTTCATGTTACTATCTATAATAGCACATTACAAACTGTAACACCACTGGTCAAGCCAACAACCTTGAAAATCCATGTCATTGTATGCAGTTCCTACACCTCTTCTTACAATCGGTCAAGCATCTTTGCTGTCTGTAAAAAGAACCGTCGACACTCTAATTTGACTTGTACAAAAATTAACACCAGATTCTTATTTTACAATTCATGAAGTGGTTTCATGATTTGTAAGTCAGCCCATAAGGACTTGACAGTTCCCAGACTTTTCCATTTAAGTAGAAAACCATCAAGCTAGCTCAATGACCTGTTTTCCTACAAATTCAACAAAAACCATCATATCTACTAAAACATACTGAAGAACAACATAAAAATCTCATGTTTTAAGCATCGAAAGTGCCACATTTTACCTGCACATTGACTCCCTTAATTGAAATATATCATTTTAAACATCCTTGTAGAGACTAAAATAATATGTGTGATTTGATGATTATTTTCCCCGTGTTGAGTTGATTTCCCTATGATTTATTATGATTGAGCATCCTAGTTCCATGACTTCTCTATTGTGTGTAGTTTGTTGATATTTGAGCATAGAAATAATCCATGCCACCTTATAAACTAAAAAAAGTGATATTGTAAACCTTACCGTGATAGTCTCGGTAATATGTATATTATTGAGGTAATATATGGACTAATCCCAATTATGACGGTCTCAGAAACAAGCATATTATTGAGATAACAAAGTACTTAAACTTGACTATGGAGGTCTCGGTATTTTTGTACATAGAACTTCTGTTGATTCCACCACGAGTCCCAACTGTGACTGTATTAGCTACGGGTGTGTACGTATAGGACAAACATGTATCATGATTATCTACACATTGCATTTACTTTGATTATTTCTTATTTGGGTTGTCTGTCCGCTTGATAACCTGTGCTTATATTAGAATTGGTTTTGCTTCAAAATTACTTGATATATGAATTATAAACAGTACTTGTCGTTGTTACTTAATGGTAGTTTATGATTATCCATGATCCTTGGCTACTAGTTGATATTTCCACTTATACTTGATTGAACTTTGATATTGTTGACCATCTTGAGGTGACTACTATTTTGGTGAAGTTGGTGACAGTCATACCTTGTGGGGATTACATATATTTATATATATTATCTTGTTCTATTTTGTTGGCTAATGTAATGACCCGCACAATCATTTCCTTGCCTTCTTTCTTTTTCCTGTACTTAGAGCGATTTGGTAATTTCCCCAAGTCATCCATGTTTTGAATTTTTAATTTTGAAGCATTGAAACTCAAGAGTGAAATAGTTATAAACGCGCTCAAGAATCAATTTTTGACATTTTTGTTGGCACCAAACTATTGACGATGGTCTAAATGGACTTTTAAGTCCATGTCTAGGACCCTTGTATTTTTGAGCTAGTTGTGTTGCAGTATTTTGGCCCAAATAGGTTGGGATGGGTTATGGGAAGTTGGATCATTTTTTTTCTTGGGCCTGGCCCAATCGTACATA